>JAOEGS010010613.1:19829-36614 GCA_025447755.1 Corythornis vintsioides
AAAAGACCCCCCCTCCAATAAAAAAAAAAGAAATAAGAAAAAATAACTGAAATCTATATATGATGTAAAAAGGAACATGGCAGAATTTTTTTTTTTTAATTGTATGGTGCACTGAAGAAATCTGCCACTCTAAGAGCAACACTGCTGTGACATGCTCAACTAGGCTGAGGGAACAAAGACCAGCTAATCAAGCACAGATCTTGTCAACATTACACATCTTCATCCGTTTTATGTTAAAAACTAAATGTAAGTGCTTATTTTATGAAAAAAAATGAAGTAATTATATCTTCATTATCAATTACCTTGAAAAAAAATATTTGAAGTAGTTGGATGTTTGCTTTTGGTTGATACATAAAGAAAATTAAAAATAAAAAGCCTTCAAAATAACCTAAATGTTAACCTAGTAAAGTAGATAATACTAAGGAAAAATTAAATGGGTGAGGGGAAGCAAGTTACACTACAAGAGAGATTCTGAATACAAAGAATCTAACATTTTGTACTTCCCTAAATCCCCAAATGATGCATTATCCCTACAGGAGTCCATTAAAAACTTAAAATATATTTTCCACAAAAACTCGAAGTCCTTTGGGGGAAAGGCTTGATTGCATATCCCTCAGAGTCTAAAAGGCAACCCATATGAACTGAATTATCCATGACATGTACCTTCAGACATTTGTAATGTGATATTTCATGTAAATTTAGACCATACCTTGGACTTGAGCCGCTGGCAATGTTGATTTTATTCAGGAGCTCAGATAAGAAAAAAAAAAAAAATCTGACATCCTTGCTAATCTGTAGTCGTTAACATGGAATTTCCAACATAAAGAGCATAAAAGCATCTAATTTGCTGTAGCAAATGAAAGAAAAACAAACTTTGCATTTCCTTTTCCTTTTCAGTCTATAGTTCCTCTGTTCTGTGCACACAAAATTGTACTTTTTGAAGATTCTTAATATCGTCATCTATCTTCTGAATGACAGATTTCAAACTGCCCCACATATCTGTAATATGTCATGCCAGTTGAATATAAAGGATTTACCCAAGTTAAGAAGAAAAGCCCTAATTACAACAGGATTCTTAAGAAAACCCAGTACTTTATACAGTCTTTCCAGTTCACATTGTTCTATCAATCATATTGAAAAGCTCAGGCAGCACTCTTTTTTTTTTATTTTTTTTTTAATAGAGATGAGTTGATCTCATTTGCTGGGGATAACATCTTAAACTCTTCATTCCAAGTTCTGTTAGCTACAAGAGGGACTGCAATATGTCTCTGGCTGCCATCCTCCTAGCAATCTTCTGCAACAGTATTTTTATAGCATTTACCTCGTGTTTTCTATTGACAAATAGCTTTAAAATGTGAATCCTGCAGATCAATAGAACTACGGACCCGATTGTTTGGTACATCTATAGGATTAAATACAATATTCTGTGGAATTAAAGTGACAGAAGCAATACTTTTGTATTTAGCAAGGTGAGGGTAGTAAAATGCAATTTGCAGCCCCCTGTTGACCAGTTCCTGTAGAAACATTTAACATCACTCCACCAAGAATTAGTATTATCTTCTCAAGTGCTTAATAATAAATGGACACCAGTAGATAAAATGTTCCTTACTTAGAGTATATGGAAACAACCGTGAAGTATCAAATGGGGTATAAAAACAAAAAGCTTGCAATTTCCCCAAGTAATTGGGTAGATGGAAAATAGCTTTCTCAAGTAAACACTGAAGAAAATTAATAAATGTTCAGAACTTCAAAACTATAAGGCTCTTCAAATTATTTCAGGTATAAAATTAATCTTATTTTTTAAAATAGTAGCATATTTTAAAATAATAAACGACATGTATAATGGTCATAAAAATAACAAATTGATTTAGCTGCATTTATCACATAGCTTTACTGGGATGTCTGAAGAAAAAGCACTGCAGAAAGAGCTTAAATTTCTCTCTCTTCCTTTCAATCAATATCTGAGGCAAAGTTTCATCTCTTGGGCCCTTAATGGCAGGAATTCCTGGAGCCAGCAAATGAGTAATGTTAAACCTATGATTAGATGATGAGGCCATCAAAGACACTAGACCCTAATGTTACATTACATTTTATTCCTGAGAACTGCAGTAAAACCAAAGGCTAGTGGAGAAAGGACCGCGAGTTATTCTGTCCCTCAAGAAAATGTTTCAAAAGCTGATAAAAAAGACAAAACAAGACAAAAGAACATAAAAAAGAAGAAAAAAAAATAAAGAAAAGGAAAAAAGAAACAAACCTGTGTGAAAAGAACATAATGCTCTAAAGGCTTAATGTATCTTTTGGAATTTTCCTGGATCCTGGGACTTCGCCATTAGGTTAGAAAATTTTCAAGTGCCCTGCTGGAGAAGGTTTGAAGTTAAAACCCCATCGAGGATTCCTGCCAGGGATGTATTTTTCTTTTCTTTTCCCTAACCAATATCTACTCTGGCTAAACTAAGGAAGGAAAAAAAAAAAAAAAAAAAAAAAAAAAAGTGGATGAGGAAAAAAAAAAGAAAACAAGATTTAATGATTTCCTTATGACACATCCTTGAAGAAACACAACCTATGGACTGGAAAACAGCAGGTAAGTTGCAACCCCCTCCCCTCAAATCAGTTGTAAATGTTAATTATTTTCAGACACATTATTCAAAAGTAGATCTTCATTTAAATTACCCCTATAATTTGTTTGGTTTTCAGTACATTTTTGGTGCACATTCTCAATGTGTGGCAGTGAATGTTCAAGTAAAGCTAAAAACAACTAAATTTCCTTGGTAATGATATAACATTAACCTGGGCTTTTTGTAGAGTAGCTTGGTTTAACTGGTATTAAAAATCTGTGGGGTACTTGGTAAATGGAACACTGTTGATAAATCTTGTAACAACTTGAAAAGTTATCTTTTAGACCATCTTATTTTACTTATTTTACAAAATAATTCCAATATGTCTATTGATAACTTATGTCTGGCAGTTTAAAGTAAAAGGCTATATACATGAAATTAGGCAATAACACTCATGTCAAAATATATACAAGTTAATATTGAAATATTAAAAAATCCAAACAGTATGAGGAATTGTTTTAGCATTGATTATTTTACTTGTGAAAGCAATTCAAAATATTAATTGATTTCAATTTCTGAGAAACCCGTTATTGCTCTGTTAAAACAACCCAATAATTAAGCACAGCATTTGAAAAATAAAAACACTCTGCTTCTGACAGTTCTTGAGGACTGCCTAAATCACCTTTCACTGCTTTTTATATATGGACAGCTACATAAAATATCCAAGAAGTTACTACATGTATATCAAAAGAAATTAAAGTCACCACAAAGTAAGGTTATAAAAAATTACTAATTCAGACAGATTTAATCAGAACGTTATGACAACAGTATCTGTTGGTAAGAATTGTCTTGAAAGAGTTCATACACAGAAAAAGGGCACGATGTGCAGCCCTTTACATGTAATTACAACGTAATTTGTACTTTTACAAAACAAATGCAAATACACGTTGTGTAACATGTGAATATAGAGGAACTATAGAATATACCCAAAGAATAACCTACAATTTCTATGCTGCCAGAAGAGAATAAATTTTATTTTGTTATACTGAAATGGAAGAATGAAACAGCGAGGTACAATTCTTAAAATGGCAGTAATCCAGCATGATGCAAAGAAACTAATACAATTAGAAACAGAGAATGCTTACCTGTGAACAAAGCAGCATAACAAGTTCAACCACCGAGGTACTTGACTTCATACAAACAAGACCTGCAATAAATAGTCAAAAATTAATTTTAAAAGTTGTTACAGCTCCATGGTTTCAGCAATTTAATGAAATACTCATAGTGTGCATTTTATAATCACTCAAATTCACCGAAACAAGTTTCAAGCACAATCATCTGAGAATTTCAGATTGAAACATACTTGTATGTTCAAGAAACAGCAAAGAATCACCTGGAATAATCTGTACAGGTTGAGGACAGAATGTTTTTTAACTATGTCTTTTTGGCATTTAGCTTAGATCACTATTTAGCTAAATAGTACGTATCTATCTAATCCAAGCAATTTAATATTCAAATATTTGAATATTAAGAATTTATATGATTTAAGAATAAACTGATCAGATGTTGACAGGTAGAGAAAAAGGCCTCTGCTTAGAAGTGATTACTCTAGTGTTGTTTACTGTATATGGCAGCTTCATTGCCTAAAATCATCTAGACATGGATATGGTAGTTTAGGGGGTGGAAACACTTGGGTTGTGTTACAGAAATTATAGACTCACAAATATAATGCTTAGAACTAAGGACTAAATGGGAAGCTGAAAAGCAAACTGATGTGCTTTAAGTAGGTTTCTACAAACAGCGATTAGAGACAAAAGCACTCCTACACAATAGCATGGATATTTATTGTGGGGAGAGGATAAATACCCTTTTGTGCCTATTTTGCTAACAACCCCATCTTTATTGTACAGTACCACAGAACAAGCTGTAAGAAGGTACTGGGATTCCATTCTATCAGATATACGGGCAGACAGTTAACTAATGAAATAAGAGGCAGATGTGCAAAGCTCATTTAGGGAGACAATTGCTGTAATTGATCAGCCATTCTCATGCTGAACTGCTGGAGGATCAGAGAGATTAATGGGATATTTATCACCTGGAGGCTACCTCCAGTGTTTGAAAACTGACAAAGAAAATCCAAACAGAACACAGAACTGTACAGTTAAACCAACGTAGTTAGCACAGACCTATCAAATATCTTATTAACATAGAATGTTCTATGATTTATTATGAATCCACCTCATATTTAAACAAATAAATAAATAAAAATTCTGTTACACACTTCCCATCTTTCAAATCATAAAATCATAGTGTGGTTTGAGTTGCTGCAGGTACCTCATGTATTAAAATATGATCAAGGCAATATAATGATCTTTGCAACATATTACCATGCAGTCTTCCATATCTGCATGTCTTGACCTTCTCATTTTATATCAAAAAAAAATCGTACTCAGAATATGCATCATACATAGTTGTGAAAAATACATCAGTTAAATTACACAAGTGTTGACGCATTAGAAAAAAAATTATTTATATCTTCAGTAGGTTTTCAAAAAGAAAACTCAATTCAAAGTACACGCTTTTAAGAGAAACATAATGAATATTTAATGCCTTAATTCATTAAATTAAAAATTCTTAACTCTCACATACAGCGACACGCCACCTGTGTAGCTTCAAACTAACATGCCTAAAATACACAAAGCTATAAGTACTTATAATTATCAACCACAGAAAGTGGTTACCCACCACTAGATAACAATGATGATCTGTTCCTAATGACACAAACGCTAGTTTTACATAGTAAAACTGAACTCTGTTTAAAGGAAGTCATAATTACCTTAGTGCTACATTTTCTATTTTCTGTAAGAATTTTTATATACTTTTTAATAGCTTTATTTTTTTTTTAGAATATTATTGTTTTTACTATCTTTTTCATAGCCTGATGATTCCACAGGTTGAGTAAAGTGGTCATCTCAGCTAAAATTGATATATTTTCTCTATTTGCCTGGACATCACTTCATAATTACCACATCTAATCAACTGCAAGCTTGGATGTAGCATTCCAACATTGGAAGGGAGAATCAAAGTGATTTTGGAGAACTTCAGAAAAAGGAAGAGTAGGATACAGAACTGACATCTGGTTAGCACATCAGCCATTAGTTGTAGCCAGCTCTGTGACTGCCTGCTGATTAAACAACCCATTGATAATAGCCATTAACACCTCTCATAAACAGCAGTATTCAAAACTTGACATTCTAAGAGGATGTTTTTCATGTCAAAAAGAAACAAATGAGCATCTTGGAGACTGTAGCACTTTCCAGTTGTGAAAACGCAGAGGGAGATAGGAAAGCTTCACAGAAGATGTTTATAGTATCAAAGGTGAATGCAAATAATATCCTTTGCAGAAAGCTCGGTCTAAAGTAGAAATTAAGTGTGCAGCACATTAATTACTAGAAAGAAAAAAACTGAAGTAGCCATGACAGAAAATGGGGAATCCCACTCCTCTTCATGGGTAGGAAGAATGCAATGGGAACACTTTTTATTCTCCTTTAAGTATTCATGCCATACATTCCTTAAAGTAAAACAGAATATTAGGATAAAATAAAGAGAATGGGATTGGTGATTCTTCCTGAACTTACTTCTACAGCTTTAATATTCTTTTGCTTTTGAATTCTGTACAATCATCTTTTCAAGGAAATCCAACTTGTGTGAATTGCCTCTGTGCTTTTAGCTTGGTACTGACAAAAAATAATTTCCTACAGCCAACAGTATATATTTTAACAGGCAGAACCAAAACCAAACTAAACCAAAAACAAAATAAACCAACCAAAAACAAAATAAAAAAAAAAAAAAAAAAGATGGAGAGGGAGAATGTGTTCTGCTCCCATTTTAGAGACAGAAGACACAACCCATTTGAGTTGAGGTATCTTCATAAAATCAAAAATAGAATTTGTAGCATGACTCAGAATTCAGATCACTTTCCTAAGTCCCAAATACACTAACAATTGCATGTATTCTTCCTCTTCACCATTTTGCAGGTTTGACAGATATTTTTAGCATGCAAAATGTTATTAGTTTTAACAGAACGAGAAAAAAAAAAAATATTCTAACAAGCTTTGAAAAATAATGGCTTCTCTGATTGAAGAAAGCACACAAATCTGTTTTCAGTTCTCTCTCCCCACCCCCCCTCCACCCCTTTCTGAACTCCAATTAGAAGTATTTGCAATTCAAACTAAAACTGTCGCTTGCATTCTTTAGCTGCAGATAAGTTCTTCCTATACCATCTGTATCAAATGTCATTAAGGAAGCTAATGTAATTACTAAAATACAAGTGGATACTTCCTGCATACAGCAAGGTTAAAAAGGTCACTGTAACTGAATGGAGTATGTGCTCTTTATATTTACTGTTCTCAGTACTTTTCTTCATGGCCTATTCTCAGTCCATTAAATACAGCCATCAAAATTCAGCAATCTGATGGCAACAATGACCGTATATATGTAAAAACTGGGACCATCAAGTGCATGACCTTAGCTAATCTGGAATAAATGATGCATGCCTGGCAATTATCTTTAAATGCTCTGGTTTACTTAACTTCTTTTTCAGTCTTCTTCTGTTGGCCCAAAGATATGCTAATTATTTCTTTTCACGACAACCTATTAATGTCTAAAAAAAGATTACTTTCAACTATACTATTTTAGTCATGCCTGTGGCGTTAATGAAGTCATGGATTCAAAACCTTGAAGTCACCATGCTGAACCAGTCAGTGTGAATTTCTATTTTGAAGAAATATAACTTAGGCTGATAAAATCAACTGAAAAAAAAAAATCCTTATGAAATAAGATCATGGTTTTGAACTTCTTTTTATTATTATTAATACAATGTGTGTATGAGTCCAACTGAATACTGCCACAATTTCATCTGGTCTTTATCAAGGATTGCCTGCATTTTCTTTCAATGATTTGACTTTGTGTCAACTAAAACCTCTATTGGAACTGGAATCAATTGTATTATTAACAAAACCAAAATTAAATGTTTTTATATCTTATGTTCACCTTAGGAAAAAAGATGCTATTAACTATACCTTAGAGCTTGCAGAAACCTTTCTTTCAATTATAGTTTCAACTTATCTGAAAGTCTCAGGTATGGCTAAATGAAAAACTTGGGAAGTGTAATCAATTTAACCCCATTCGCTGAGAACACTTGGCCTTTATTACTCCTGTTCAGCATGTCAAGAAAACTACAGGAGCTTGGTACAGAAAAAAATGCTTATGACATAATAGACATGACATTACATGTTTTGTTTTATTAACATATGAAAAGTGCATGAAAAATAAATGAGCAAAAGGTCCTAGAATTATATAAAAAAAAAAAACCAACCAAAAAAACCCCCCAAAAAACCCCAAACAACCCAAAACAAAAAGCAACCAGAAAACACTGGAATTCTATTTTAACTTGTACTTTTGTAAGGTCAGCTATCTTCTGTTTCCTACTGATGCAGTCTTCTGCATACTTCAAACAAAATTTTATTGCTTCAACTATCATTATTGGCCTTTTTTACCATTTATCTCTTCCTCAATGACTACTGTTTCAAGAGATAGAGTAGGTATTTCCCACCAGTAATTACCATTCACAAATTGTGTCTTCATTTTTGAAATACTATTCCATTTAGACAGTTCATGCTGGTCACAAAATCTAAAGGATGTTTTGGCTGTAATGGGACCAGGAAAAAAGTGATGGTGACATTTTGGATGGAAATGTGAGTTTTCTCTTGTTTATTTGATCTTCTAAAATGTCCTTCTGACAGCAAAATCTTATGACAAGTGTTTTCTTGAAATCTAACTTAGAATCAAAGAAATAAGATTAATTTTTTGACCATTAATTAAGATGACTTGATCAGTTTAAATCTACATTATTCCCTCTCTGCCATATGCTGTCACTCGGAGGAACCTGGATTCAAAATGATATTTTTAATCAATGTAATCAATTGCTGGTGAGTTCTCTACAGATCTGAAAAGAAATAGTATGAAGGAAAAATATAAAGATAGATGAAAAGTTTGAAAGTAAGTGCTAAGTGTGCAAAATTATTAGCTGAAATGACAGGTGTTCTTATTCCAAACACAGCAAATATCAGGGGGAAAAAAGTGAGATGTGTATTAAACAGAATGTAATGTTTTGCAAGATTACACTCAAAATTGGTTTCAGAACCACATATGTCACATATTTTGTAGATATTTAAATTACATAATGGTCATCTTAAGAAAAGCAAAGGCTGGCAAATATTCAGGCACTGCAAAAAGTCAGCAGATGGAAATTGCAGCCATGTTGAAAATAATTACAACTTCACTTCTGCTAGATGAAAGGAAACACTATTCCAAAGAACGTAAATCACTGAAACAACAAAGTCAAGGTTATGAATTTAACAATTCCCTTCAGCAACCTTGACTGGCACACATTAGCATCAGCTCTAGGGAGCATGAAGGATGGTTGCATTAGTAGTCCAGCCCATCCTATTTGGATCGATCTCCTTTCCAGAGCAGAACAGTGACACCAACATGACGAATGCGAATTTGACTCAATGCTTTTGTAGTCCATCAAGACATTTATAGTTCTTACAAGATTTTTTGTTATGGCCAAAGACACTACACAACACAGTCAATAGTCTTTACACCTGGTACCTGAAAAATCTATGAAAGGTATCATCCAGGTTATAAAATTAAATAGTTTAAAAATATCAGAAATATTCAGTACTCGTATCTTAAGGTAACACCTCAAACACCTAAAGTTCAACATAAAAAAATAGATTTGAATCTGTTCAAACCCAACTGAAATAGTTCAACCCTTTTAATCATATTTGTAGAATAAAAAATATTTTACCACTAGGATAGTATTTGAAAGAAAATGAATGTTATGTAATGGTTTATTGAATTATTTTATTAAAGTAAGAAAACCTATACTTCTTCTCCACTGCAACTACTAAAAAGGAACCTAAAGGAGGACCATAAAATATCCAGATGGAATCACAGAATGTCAAAAACCCGAGAGCACATCCATAAAGAGGGGATTTATTACAGTGTATACATTATTTACTTTTAAAAATTACCCACTTTTGTACTGTGATCCTATGTTCAGTAATGATATTGACAAAACTGATGCTGTTTTGATGAGTCTACCCATGTACCAATGTATGGAATTTTTGTCAATTTTCCATTAGTCTTAATGGGTTGCACAAATTCTCCTTCTTCAGTTGAAATGAAGATAATTTTATCTATAAAATAAAATCCACTACCACTGTACAGTTCAATATCTCACTGAAGATTTTAAAAAGGGATCCAGTTTTTCATTTAGCACCTGTTGTAGTTTTTCCCTTGGCCAATGGTCCATTGGGATTTAGCCAATATATCCATTGGTGTTTCTCTGTCCTTTTCTTAAAATAGTGTCTTCTTGTAGGGATCTCTTTTCAAATAGCAGTGAGCCAATATGCTTATCTAACTGCTATACCAGCACAGACCTGAAAACATCTATCATGTATCAATTAAGAAATTGTTCCAATTAGCATTAATAGTTCAAAATTATTTTAGTATAAAAGAAGAAAACAGAAATGTTAATTATAAAAAAAATTAATACCCTGTTAAAATTAAGTGAGGCAGAATTTTTTTGGAAACATGGTACATGTTATATACAGGAATTTAATTTGGAAACTAAATGTATTTCCTTCTCTTCTAAAATCCCCTTGTAGACAATGGGTCAAAACAACCAAACCAGTAATGACACTACACTGCAGCTGATCAAATTATCTTGAAAATGTCTATAAAATTTAACTAGTGCTTTTCTGATGCTGCCTACATCAGTTTCAAGTAGACTTGAGTACTTATAAACATTTTATTTCTGTGGAAGTCTGGAAGAAATGAAAAATAAGATACACTTAGAGGTTCTGGCAAATTAAAACTCTTATTTATCTATAAAAAAATCTCAATAAAAGTGGCCAAAAGTCCACTGTGAAAATGAAAATATAATACTGAAACTCTTCTGATTTCCCCCTTTACCCTATTATGGTAAGTAAGTGGTGTAAAGCTGTGCTGTGGCTAAATTTCTGTCACAGCTGCTGCCCTAGGTATTTTATTTTGAGGGATGGAGTAAGCAAAAAACAATGAGAAAAACTCTTTTAAATTTAAATTAAAATATGAAAAGTTAAAAGATTACAAGATTTTTCAAGTTTTGACATTTGTTTGCTGATCATGATGCTATTGTTGTGATTAAATTTACAGAAAATATATTAAATGAAAACTACTGATTTTGTTTACAGTCTGTAACTTATTCCTATTTGATGCCCTATTTTCTCTGCTTATTTTGTTTCCTTTTTTTTTCCAAACATAGGAATTGTCTTTTGTTTTGTTCTTTCCACTATGACCTTCTAGTTCTTTGCCATGTTATTTCTTATTATTAGCTGGAATATTATCATCATGGCATGACAACTGAAATGTGCCTATGGTAAATGACAAAAAAAAAGAAGGCTAGAAGAGGATAAGGTGCACAGCAGTAAAACCACTTACTCTCTACTAGTCCCCCTTATTTCCTGATATTGCTTCTCTTTGGCAACCTCGGGGCCAAACTGAGAGATCAGTGAATGAAGCAGTGCAGCTGCAAATAGGAAGTATGACAAAACCTTACAGAATTCTCTAAAGCCAAGATGACCATTTTATTTTAAGTGGGCATGATGGCCTGAGTAGCATAACTCACCAGCTCATTTTGTTACCCAGCTGAGCAAACTGTTGGCGAGCTCATTTTGCTTAGGTGGTAACTGTTTTCTGACAACTGATAACAAAGAAAAAAAAATAATCTCCATTTCTATTCTGAACTTTGCTGACCTTAGTTGGCAGCCTTCAGCTCGTGCTCCTATCCTGAAGCCCTACTGACAAATGGTAATCATGCTAAAACACTGTCGCTCAAAACACAGAACCATGTCATACAGACACATCTCTCTTGAAAGAACTTGTATTTTTCTGTGTTTCAGTTTTCTTTATTTACTTGACAGTAACATTGTTATGGGCTCTCCCTAGACCTGCTTTGACATCGCTTTGCCATCTTAATTTGACATATCACAACTGTCTCTGTTGTCTGACAAGTTCTTTCAGCATGAGGGTTTCACATTACAAGAAAATCTCCACAGCCAACATCACTATTAGTATAAAAAGATTGGATAAAATTCCAACACCAACAGACAAAAATAAGACATTAGACAACTTGTGTTTAGTAGGTTTGGGGTTTTTTTTAGGGGAGAGAAATTTTAACAAGGTTACACTGAACACATTCTCTTAGTCCATGCAAAAAATAACCTCAGGTCTGTTGGAGTCTGTTAACACCTAGATAAATCAAGCCTGATGGCTCATTAATGGTTATGCTATAGTTAACATTTTATTTTTTTTACTATCAAAACCAGAGTGCTGTATAAATAGGGATATAAGATTCAAGTGTGGTAGCTTCTGAAGTTAATTGATTCCAGAATTTTTGTGGAATATTCTGTTTATACCTTGAAGACATGGAAACAGGCACATCCATACCCAATAGAATGAACTGTAGAAACACCTCTAAATCTTCAGGACAAGTAAAGGAGTTTTGTAAACTTAGTCACTGATGAAAACATCTCAGTCTGAGTCATAAAAGCAGGTGGTAAGTTGACACAGAGTCAAGGAATATAGCAGGAGACCCACCCTAATGAGATTAATTTTGAAAAGAACCTGGACATATTGTTCAGGCTACATGGCAAAGGATTATTAGACTGTGCCTCATGAGAAATACATCTTTCAGGGCAAAATCTGATACAGAGATGTTAGTTGCACCCTATAGTTTATCAGAGCTTGGTAGTTCTCTGGAAAATACTGCTGGGATAATAAAGTAGATTGATTCAATTTTTAAGCCTTTAGAGGACAAAGGGTGGGGCAAATACCAGCCTAATTGTTTCAAGTCCAAAATCAGGCAGAGTCCCCTGCTGAGTTCTGAATGATGAATTAAGTGGAATAAGAACCAGAGAACCTCTGCCTGTGGGGAGCTTCAGTCACAGCATGAACATCCTGTAGATACTGAATACCTTTTTGGCACACCACCTCGTTTTTCTTTGGACCTGGACAGTAGAGGAGAAAATAATAAGGGGAAAAAGGCGGCTCTTCTAAAAAAAACATAAAATAAAATGAAATTGTACAATTTAGTCCAGTGTTAGCATGCAGCACTGCTGTATACCTGATATGATGAGTCCACCTACAGGCTATGTTACAGTAGTGCCTATATGTGTTAAGAACTTTCTCAAGAATCCTTTAAAAATCATTTCCTTGAAATAACATGAAATAGATCTCTTGGTAGTCTTTTATTTTATTTTTTTTTTGGTAGGAAAAAAACTTACCAAAAAAAAAAAAAAAAAGATACAAGAAAATTATCCATGAAATCGAAAATCTTAGTTAGAATTATTTAGAACAAGAAGATATCTGTCCAGGATGGTACTAGGACAAAGAAGGAGGATGAAGTCATCAGGGAGGGTATCCTTCCAGAGTTTTAAGGCAAAAAGATCTGTCCTTTTTAGGCCTTACATCTTGCAACTGGAATCAGGCTACTAACTTAAAAAATAAACTTGTGAGAAAGCACCCAATGCTGCTCACTGAAGTGGGACCTGAGGACCACAAGCAACTCATTTTCTCCTCTTCAAAAGTATTTTGTGGTCTACTTGATGCGCTTTAAAAGAATAGTCATAGGTATTGCTTTGTTTTCTAACAATACAATTTTTATAGTAGCATTTTCAACAGCAGTTTAGTAACTTCAAACATCTAGTGGCTTCTGTATTTTCAAGGAGAATTTTCAGAGCTTCTTTTCAGCAAAACTGACTACTTTATACTGTTAACAGCTTTTGTTTTCCTAAGGAAATGTTTCTTTCATTGTTTTTTGGTTTTGGTTTTTTTTTACTGCCTCTTCAGTTGAAGATATGTAGCTGGTTATAAACTTTATATTTGTCTCACATTTTCAGTCATTTTTTTTTTTTCCCCATTGGCAAAGCAAGAGAACCACCCCAGTTTCTTTCGAATGGAAAGACCTTACATTTTGGATTGTGAAAATATCTCCATTATTAATTAATGCAACAATGATAACATAATCAAGGACATATAAACTGAGTGCCAACAACAATTTCTACCCTTAAGTTACACTGGGACCACACAAGCCAAAGACAAAGAGGAGGGCATGAGCAGTTAACCTCTGTTACACTGCCTAATATATCTTGGTAAGTGTCCAATTCATTGCACAGGGATAGAGTGGCTCATATGTGTAATTAATTATTGGCAGGTTTACTTTCAAAAAGGTGCCAGATGCTATGCATTTCCTAGTTGCTCTCTGGATCTCTGGTCTATAATGTTTCCTGCCATGTTTAACATCTGTTCAGAACACACTTCTGCACATGGGAGCTCCCAGTAATTCAAGAGTTAAATCTTCAAAATGGCATGAATGTGGATTCTCTCCACTTCCTGGTGTTCGTAATGATATCTCTTTAAAGGCATAATTATATAATAATTATATGAATATAATATATTTAGATATAAATACTATTAAGGCATAATAAAGGAATATTATATGAACCATTCTGTAACTTGTGTGGGTGTCCTAGTTTGAGGATTTCCCAGAGATGTCTGCTGTGGCACCTGGTTTTAGGTCCCTCCAGTGGATGACAGCACTGGAATCTGTCTTGTCACTAGTAGCATATTCTGAAAAAGTGTGGAAGTTGCAAAGCTTTGAACCTTGCCTCTGATGGAGTGCATGGTAAGAAACAGGCAGATCTGAATATCCATTTAACCTTTCATCACTTCTTTGTTCCTAGCACACAGACTTTGGGAAAACTGGTGGTGTTTTCTGTCTCCATGTAGATCTGACTCATCAGTGTATTTTAGTAAGAAACACATTCATCCCCAAAGTGTTTGCAGAAATATAGGCATACTGTGAAGCCTTTCAGTAAGACACTAAGAGCTAATCACAGAACATTTCTTACAACAAATTTCTTATAAGCCTATAAAAAGCAGTTTGAAATTCCTAAACTTTGTGGTTGTTTATGGAGGAATTACAACATATGCAGAAAAATAAATAAATAAATATATATATATATACACACACACACACACACACACACATGAACACACAAAAAAATCAGAAGGCTTATTTTTTACAGTGACTTGAACACTGGTCATCTATGATGCCTCAAGGGAAGATGATATATTCTTGACTGCATCTGCAGTTAAGGTGCAGTCAACTGAAAAACAAGGAAAAAACCACTTTTTTTTAAAGTGATCCCTGCAAGTTGCTAGCTGGCGCTGAAATACATCTATGACCATATGAATAAATGCAGTAACAGCAGTGTTAGAGCAAATCAAGGTATAATGCAGACACTCATTCCTTGCAGTGCATGGCAAAGAGGAAATGGGGATTCAGAGGCTCCAGAACCATTCAGCAAATTACCTCCTGAGAAGCTGGACTGAAGACTATATTTAGAATTAATGTTTAAAAGGAGTAATGAAGACTATAAATATCATGTTTTCCAATACTATTTACCATCATTAGGTATTCTGTTTGTAGAAAGGCCAAGATATCCTTTAATATCCAACTTATTTTTATCTCTTTGGTATATTGAGCAAAACAAGTTCCTTACATTGTATTTATCAAAAAGTGGCTCATTGAAATTTCAGCACTATGAATAGCTTAAGTTTTCACTTATGTGTTGTGAATCCCAGTTAAAGCTAATTTTAAAATCCTAACACTATTTTTACTTGCTATTATTTATTCATTTCTTTATTTTCTTCATAATATTAGCTAAATGATGTGCTACAGTTACCAAAAGTCTAAATATTTGAAAGAAAACTCATCTGGACACAAAAACAAAAATATTTGGGATGTGTCAGTGTGAGATAAAACCATGAGAGGACAATAGGAACAGGAAAATAAAGCTGTGCAAGAGCATGCAGTCTCCCTGCTTCGTGGCACCTGTGCTCCTGAGCACAAAAATGACACAAAGATCCTAAAAAGTTTCTAAGAGAATGCCAAAGGCCATACTAAGCACCAAAAAGTTCTTTTTTTTTCTTTTTTCTTCTTTTTTTTTTCTTTTTTCTTTTTTTTTTCTTTTTTTTTCCCCCAGAAAGTCTAAAGGATTTCCAGAATTCTGCAGTACCTCAGTAAAACCCTATTCTTCCTAATGCAAAACTAGGTATTGTTTGAGGAAACCAGAAAAAAAGAAGTGTGCCAGCACTGGTAGATGCCACACTTGTGATCTTTGGCAGCTTTCAAAGTAGTGTCATTTAGCACCTAAGTTTTATCCGTGGTTTCCAAAGGAATGTATTGGGCAATTTTTTAATTGTTTCAAGAAGCTTCCTGTCAAACACCACACAAAACTGGTCCATCACCACTTCTGCTGAATATTTTCATACGGCCATGTGGTGAGTTAATGAGGAGCAACAGATGATCCTCCCATCTAACATCTTGTGTGTCATCTGATTTGAATTGTGCCTATCAGAAACATATCAAGTGCATGCCAAAGAATTCTTAAGAGCTGTTTTAGAGAAGGTCTACCTGGCTGACCTTCTCCCCAGGTAATGATATAGGAAAATGAAAAGCACTGGTAATCTGACTAAAGAGAAGGGAAAGCATTTATGTGACTGTTTCAATCTCAGATGTATTATAACAGTTCAGGACACTCCAAGAATAGCTGTAGTGAAAATACTTCTCCCCATCTGTGCTGGACAAAAGAGGATATAAAACTTTTCTTTCAGATACAGATCACATTACACTCGCCTGTAACATTTTCACCTAAAAGCTAGAATGTTGTAATGCACTTTCCATGGAGGGAATTCACAGACCATATGGAAAGTAGAGTTAGTGAAAACATATCTGTGCAAGTGTTAAATGGAACTCCACAATCAACTTTGCTAAGCTTAAATATGTGACCTACACGTACTGCATGTTTGTTTCCAATTAGGGTCTATATGGACAATTTTAACCTTTGCCACTGCTGTTCTCTGAGGCACTGGAAGAACCTCAGGTGATGTACCACGGAGTTGAGCTGCCTTTGCTATCTTGTGTTTGAAACTTTTTAACCTATCATGGAAGAACATCTATTCTGGGAAGTTGAAATACTTGGAATATAGTAAAATACATTTGAAGAAAGAATTATTTGTGGAAAAATGGCCAAAAAAAAAAAGTATTATTTAATAC
>JAOEGS010010614.1:0-10680 GCA_025447755.1 Corythornis vintsioides
TATTGTGGTCCTTGAAATATATTTAGGCATTTTAGATTAGTAAGTGCTAAACATCTGGTACAAGCAACCCACCCGTAGAGCAATGCAGTGTCACTGTGTAAAAAATGTACTTTCAAGTCATTAGCATCACCTTGAATGAAGTACATGGAACAATTGGTTTTAAATACTAGAAATTACTGTTTAACATAAAACATGTGAGGCTTAATCACATAAAATTTTAAAATTGTAAGAGCAGCAGTTATTCAACATACCGTGCTTTTAGAACTGTTCAGACTTCCATTAGGCCCAGTTACACTGAAACACAAATGAATTCTCAATTCTCCTATTTATAAAGTTATTTTCTCTAAGTGTAACTAGAGGGTCTTAGAGCAAAATATTAAGAGGATTATATCTTTTCCTTTGAATGAGCTTACTGTCTTAAGGGGGAAAATCAATAATTAGTTAACATGTTGCTCAGAGTCCCCAAACTTAAGATTCCAATGTTTGCGGCAATTCAAAACTGAACTTTGGAAAAATGCTTTGAGAAAAAGTATCTTAATTTGAAAGTTCAAGATAACAATCTGGTGTCTGGGGTGCAATTTTCCTCTTATGTATATTTGTGACCTTTACTGAAAAGTATGTGTTCAGTGTATATACTTCACACTGTCCTTAAGCTCCATCTTCAACCTCAAAAAAAACCTCCCAAAGCACAAATAAATTAAACAAAATCAATCAAAAATGGAGAAAATATGTTGTTCTTTCATTGTTGCCATTAATTTTAAATGGAATGCTCAAAATTAGTTGAATAAAAGGTAAAAATGTATTCAGGTGATGTGTGTGAAAGACTTGGAAAGACAGATAAGGGAAGGAAATTTATAGACTAAAGGAATTTTGGGTTGAATGTCTAACTTTTGAGCAAGGACCCATGCTGGTCCTGGCAGTTGAGTTTGTTCTAAGGATATAATTTCAGCCACATGATGTGTTGCAGCATTGTCAGGGGTCATAAAAAAAATTGCAGCTACAGCTAGACCTTACTCTCACCTAACCCGGTAATGCTGGTTAACTTGCCAACTGTGATTGTGCTCTTTCACTTCCAGAGCTGCTCCAACATAGTGAAGTCCCATGATGGAAGACTATGTCCAAGAAGTGCTATTGATCATTAAGTTGTACTTCAATAGCCTGAATGCTATTGGGTTGTGTTTAATTTTATTATAATGCACTTATGAGAAATGGAATGTACAAAATTATAGGCTTTGCAATATTTAACATTTTGCATAATCTCTATTTGCATTTGTATGGTATGACATAGATAACACAGTTACAGGGACCCTAACAACACTTCTGATCATAGATGTCTATATGCATCTGAAGACTTGATCTGAGCAGTCATACTTAAGCTAGGAAAAAAAAAAAAAAAAAAAAAGACAGAGAAATATTTACATAGTCTTTATCATCTTTACTTGGCTTTCATTTGAGGAAAATTGTGTGGGAATGGTGCAATAGCTCGCCAATTCTTCTGGATCTACAAGAGAGATATGATGCTTTGTTTTAGACATCCATACTTCCTATCCTGTTAGCAGATAGAATTTTTTAATCTCAGTTGTGATTCTGAGTTCATACTATTAATGTGTCTTTTATTATATAGGTATTAAAGAAACTATTTAGTCCCTTGGAGTATTATTTGTCTTAAAATTAGGGAAGAATACCATGAGATAAAATGTTGGGTCTTGAGGTGGGATAGAAATGGAGGAGAATATAATCACATTACCAAAATGTTAGTTGTGTTATCCAGGCTAAACCCTATAGAGAGCTTGGTTGCTGGTAATAATGGAGGTAGGAATGAATGTATTCTGTTCAGGTGAAAGCCTTACAGTTGTCCCTTTATGGGGGCGGGACGGGACGGGGATAACCAAGTTTTCTAACCTGCCACACCAGAACTAGAAGAACTTCTAACTTACTGCATTTTGATCTACTCAGCATGGTGCCAGAGCTACATGATGTGGTCAAAAGGTTAAGGAATATTAGGGAGGTGGAACAGGGGATAGACTGGTGGTGTTAGCCTCTGCTCTCCCTAAAAAGGAAATGGGAGCACCCAACAGAGAGCATGCAAGATCAAGTAGCCTCTTACTTCCTGCCCTTGCCAGGCCAATGACAGAGCCCTAAATGAAAACAATGAGTGAAGGCAAGTCCATGGTAAGAGCAGGAGGTGGAGTCCCCTCTTGCCTACTACACCCCCCCAGATACCTCTGAGTAATAGGTCCGAGGCTTTAATTGAGGTAGAACACCCAAAAGATGACGGGAGCAATGAACTAGCTACACCAGAGATACCTACACTGGTAGACTGGCCTACTGCCTGTATCACCACTACACATAAAAAGAAGAAATTAAGAGTTATGATTGTAGGTGACTGTTCAGGAAACAGAGGGTCTTATATGCCATGCAGACCCACCTCACAGGGACTTCACTTCCAGTTTGATCCACTTGGAATTCAAAGATGAGGAAGTCATATCTTTGCCTTATTATAGAATTTCAGCAGGTTTTTTTAATATATCTTTTAGAAAGAAGTGCCTCATGTTTCTAAGTGACAAAGATGGGCTCTGCATTTAATTTTGTTCCACTTTTCCAGCTTTTTTAAACTAGGACAGGTTTTGGAAATGTCAGCTTTAACCTGCAAAAGCAAGCATATGTTTGTCCAAAATGCTGATACATTTAAGGATGTGTTTAGGGCTATATCTACGTTGTATTAATACCTATGATTTTTGGAAGAAGTATGTGTGTCATCCTCCCAGTAAAAAATTTGCTGTTGGGGAGGGTGGGTGTGGGTAGGGGGATGTAATCACTTTTCTCTAAAGCACTGGAAACAGACTTCACCTTAAGCCAAACATCTGTTACATTTATAGTGAGAAAAAATTATCCCCGTTTTGGTTTCTGTAACCATGACAAGTTGAAGATTATAAATTGACAACCAGACAGAGTGAATTGTCAAAAATGAAAACAAACACCCATGATAAAGGTCTCTATAGTATGAGCTCAAAAACTGTGGGATATGGAAGGTTCTTCATATCTGCCTTGGAAATGACTGTTTTTGATGAGATTTCCTTGTTTGGATTTTTTCTTGGATGGAGGAAGAGGATGTGGTCTTCCATTTGTGAGGATTATAAATTTCTATGTGCAGGGTTTGTTTATTTTGACTCCAATGCTGGAAGTATCAAAGATTAAGCTGGAAAGTCGGAATAGCTGTTAATCCTAGAATTAACCTTGCTCAGTTTTTCTTTGCTCTGCCTTTCTGCTTTCAAAAGCCAAAGATTTCAAGTCTCTAGCCCCGGAAATGAAATCTAGATCAGAATTTCTGCATTTATGCAGATGTAGACATTCCTACAAGCTTGTCAGGTTACTCATTAAGCTTTTCTACCGAAAAAATTCTTTCTGCTTGCAGTTTAAGTTGGTATGATAATAAAAAAAATCTGCAGACTGTAAAAGTGGTTTTGTGATGTTTTGGGTTTCTTTTGTTTGTTCATTTTTGTTTTTGTTTTTTAATAGACTGCCCTGTGCACTACTTCTGTCTTTCCTTTCTGTATGGAACACAGCCCTTTCCACATAATTTCAGAAGAAATAATAATATGAGACAACTTTTGGTATTTCTGGAAGTGGTTGTAGCTTAAAAGAGTGCAAGCCTGAGTTTTAATGACCACTTCTGGCAATTAAATAAGTGTGTATCCATGATTACTTGAAGAATGTGCTGTGCCTTTGGCACACTGCTGAAAAGGACTGACTTCTTCAATGCCTGCAATGATGGAAATAGCAGTAGTAAGTTTATTTCTTCTGCTAACAATAAATGATTTTGGAATAGGAAGGAAAAAAAAGGAATTATAGGGCTGGGATGATAATATCAGACATAAAAGTGGGTTAGGTAAGTAGTTATTTTATGGGGATCTGCATACCCACGATTTAGTGGCTGTTATAGGGTATCAGGAACATGTTAGGAAAGAAATAATTTAAAACATAAATTAGGCTATCTAGAAGAAACATGCCTCACACTCAGAAATTAAATTGCCAAAGGTAATCAGGTGACCTTTCTTGTCCAATAATATGTCTTGTTGGCAATATGAAATGCTGTCTATTGGCTTTCTTGGAGATATCTGTTGTTTAATAGATTATGACTAGACCAGAGAATCATTTATGACATAATGATGTAATAAAATCTGTTTGAATAGATGGTCTATTTACCAAAATGTATTAATATAAAAATACTCTGGAAATTATTGGAGGCAGTCTTTCATGAAAGGTATGTTCCAGGACTAGCCTCTTTGACAAGTGTAACGTAATTTGTTAGGGAGTTTGTTTCCTACATCTATCAGAAAGGTTGGAAATAGACCAAGCTTAATTTTTACAACTTGCAGTTGTAGTGGTGGTGGTGGTGGAGGTTATTTTGGTTTTTCACCCCTTTATAGTTGACAGATGTGCATTCTCCAAAAAGCACGTAGGTTTTGCATTGTATATGAGGAAAAAAAAAAAAAGCAACATTAGTGAATAACAGAACTCTCTAAACTAGTCCTGTTCTATGTAAAGATATCTCCAGATTCTCAGTTCATCTGTTTGCCTAAGTTGTATGTACTAACATTTCAAACAGAGGTAGTTTAGTAGGGGTTGCTGCTTTCAAGCTCCCATATTCATGTAGTTCAGAAAAATAAAAGGAATCTGGCATAGAAAACTATTTGCATAGTTTCAATTTATTTTTTGTGTAGCATTTGAATTTGTACAGAGCACTGCATGTAATACCTGTAAAGAAACTGGAATGACAAACAGGTGGTCCAGCAAAAGGAATAAATTTATTATTATGGCTTATGACTAATATAATGGGTGTCAAGCCACCTTGTCTTGTCAGTCTTAGTTGTACTTCAGTAGCCAGCTTTGATACCTGTCTACTGTAAACAAACTCTGTTAGTAATGCTTTTCCAAATGAAGATCTGTGCATATGCACCCACAGATTTTGCAAAAATGATGGGTAAGTGAATTAAATAGGTCAATAAATATCTAGCTGTGAATCCAGATTGCAAGGTGGAGGGTGTCTCAAAAAAGAATTAGGGTAGAATGAGTATCAAAACTTGTGAGTGACCACCAAAGGGTACTGGATTTTCTGCTAATACTTTATGGTGGAAACAGTATATGAAAACTAAGGCTACTACTTGTTAATAAAAATGATATGGTAGTACTCATGCTGGAATATATAATGTATGGATTTCTGACCCTTTTAGATTTCAATAACAACACTGCACTGTGTATTCAAGCATACCTATGAAAAAGGTTCATTGCATCTATCACTTGGCTCTTTCAAACCTAATTCCTTTGCTGTCTCAATTTTGCTATAATGCAATCGTATCTTCACTTTCTAGACAGCTCTTAGCAGTGGGCATTAGTGGGACATTGTCATAATGTTATCTTTTCCTTTTGCTCAGAGAAATCTCTTCCTTACAATGACTGCCTCTGTAATGGATTAAGTAATAGATGACCATTCCATTTAATCTATCTGTTATTACCAAATGTTGTGGGCAGAAAAGTCCAAAAGTTCTGCTTTTCGGAAATACTAATTTCTAACAACGAAAATTCCATTATTTAGAAATGGTATCAAAGCTACTATAAATTTGCTCTGGCCTTTGTTAGCATTTTTTTTTCACCTCAAAAAATCTATGTATTGGGTTTTAATTTGAGGTGCTTTGTAACCTAGGAAGGCAGAACTTTTATGACTAATTTCTGAGGGTAAGATTTAGCCTTACTCTATATGGAAAAGAACTTGAATCCTACGTACATTCTTTGTTTTGATTTAATGTCAATATAAATTTTCTTTTGATTGAAAACTTTGAAATTACTGCTTATTATTTCTACTGTTACTCCACCATTTTACAGACTTATTTACTTATCTCTCCTTATTACATCGTTTAGTGCCAATTATGCAAAATATGATCCATATGTGGATTGTGGTTCACATTTGTAAACTATATAAACACTGTCAAGCCTTATGAGTTTAAACAGTGGAGTTTACTTCTACTAAGTATCCTTAAGTCCATTATAAACAACACAGTTTTAGAATGATAGTGATTTGTGCAAACAAACTTTAAAAAAAAAAAAGTTTAAAAAAAATTTTAAAAATGAATTCAAAATGCAGCTATAGAGGTGCAGAAATCAGCTTCCTAGATTTTTAGCTTTGGGATGCAAAGTAAGTTATGAAAAAGAACAGCCAAAACTATAATGAGCTTTTAAAATCTGTAGATGATATTGAGTGGTATTAGGCCAATTCAAATCGTGCAGTTTCACATAGTGCATAGCTACTTTCTTAGAAGTGTGCTGCACAGCACGTCAGGACCTGGAAATATGTTCCTGTGTCATGTCAAGACCTGACTCAATCAGCAATTTATCTTTTGGCCAAGAACAGTAGGCTCAAAACATCGTAGTGGTGTCCCCTGGCACTGTAGATTGTTTCAGAGCAACCTCCTATTGAATAAGCTAAATCTCCTGTATCCTTCTTTTTACTGACTACAGTGCACAGCTTGATGTGACAAGTCAAGAGGATATGTGTGCGTCCACCTATGCCTACCTATTTATTAACACAGAAGGATGAGAATTTACCACAATTTGTCTGTATCTTGTATTAAGCTGTCAAAGAATATCTAAATCACTTCCTTTTCTGTCACTTCATCCCTCAACTACATCATTTGAGACACAACACCATTCAGAAAGAACCACCAGAAATACGCTCTAAAATGATATGTAAATCCGGCAATTCATCATGCTCTGTGTAGTACAGGTTTAATTCTTCCTGCTAGGCCTCAATCTGCTGAAACATTACTCTGATATACAGTACAAAAGCAGTAACAAAGATGTTCATATCAGCCCATTGTGATCTGGTGGCAGGGAGAGAAATCAATGAAGCCCTGGGGACAATAGCTGGGGTTTAAACAGGCTGCAGAAATTTGCTAAGACGCAGACAAAAGGCCTGTGCTGAAAAGCGGGCGGTCGAGGAATTCCTCAGGCTCCATTGTAAGTCCAAAACAATCCTCACTTAGAGAGTGGATTTGCATCTCTAATAGGGTTCAGACTCTGTTTGTGAAAGGCTTTCGATAGGGCTGACCCCATCTCTCAAAATCACATTGATACCCAGCGCAAGGCCTCTGCCCTGTCCCGCGCCGCACAGGGCAGTATCATGGGAAAATGCACCCGCTTAAAAGGAAGCGGAGGAAGGCAAAAAAAATTAAAGGCTTGAGGCAGTTTTGGTGGTACTTAGCAGGGAAAATTACTTTGGCAAATAATAGAACCTACTGCTGGTAATTACTGCTAACAAGCTTCCCCCAACCCAAATGTGACACTTGGACTGATGTGAGAAAAGCTGATATAGGCCAAGCTTATTAAGCCTGAAAGAAAGGAAGCTCTTCCCTATGAAAATACAGCACTTGGAACTTGAAAATCCTGTAATCTAGTGTTACCAATTATCCATTAAAATAGAAAATAAAGCTGTAATATTTTAGGTTCTTTTGTGTGTGTGCAGTGCCAGATGCTCTAATCTGAAGTGATTTTAAATGGAAAAATATTTTTGTTTTATTCATGTGCTCCTTTTAAAACTAAACTTGTCTTTACTTATGCTGTCTTCTTCTGGAGGTAGGCAACAATCTGTCTTTTAATAGAACAATGTCATTTACATGGTGCTAAGTTTTCTGAAAACACAACTGTTTTTACTCTTGGAAAAAATAGTCTGAGTCAATTGAATCCCTCTTCAGACCCTCCTGTGTGTAGGTTCCATATGTACACGGACCTCCCTGTTCTCTCCAAGTGCATCAATTTGTTTATGTAAAATAATTTCTCTTAAAAATAAAATTAGAACCACACTGATGTCTTCTATAATTAAGCTAGAGTACTTTCTATAATTTTCTCAAATTTGAGTGAAATGTTTTAGGACCATGTTTTTAAAGCAGACTCTCTAGAAATAGGATTTAATTACTACTAAACAGTATTCTTAAGAGCAGAGGATTATAAGTACTTTTCTCCACACTCCTGCAAATGAGCTCTGAAATAAGCAAAAGCATCTTTGTGCTAAGATCATCTCATCTGTGGTTATGTCTACTCTTTCTAGAGGTCCTCTTCTACTGTGTTGCTTGCACTGAGTCAGCTTCAGTTAATTTTATCTACTGCTTAAAAAATAGAAGATGTATACATGGCAGAGGTGTACAAAAAAACTACAAGGAATAACAGTTACAGGCTGCTATAAGGGAAACACCATCTTAAAAAACAGGGAAAAATAATTCTTCGTCATGAGACAGGTTAAGCCCTGAAATAAGCTGAAGGATGCTGAAGACTCTTCATCCCTGGAGAAATTGATATCTTGGCTACATTGGACACTGAGCTTCCTAAAATAACTTGGAGGTTATCGCTTCTTCGAGCAGGAGGTTGGACTAGGAGTCCTCCAGAGGTCATTTCCAACCTAATCTTTATACAGACCCATGAAATTTGCCTTTGTACACTTTGCTCATTATTCCTTTCTTCTTTCTTCCTGTGTTCTGACAATCTCTAAACAGGACATTACATCTTTGATTATCTGTTAACATTTTTGGGTAGTTATGAACCAGAATCAGTAACTGAGAATTAACAGCATGAATATTCACAAATGAAACTTGCTGAAAACAATCTCTATTGTGCAGTAAATCTATGCATAAGACATATATTCTTGTTGCTACAAAAGTCAGATTAACATGAAGATGGTTTGTGGGCTGGGGTTTGTTTGGGATGATGGATTTTGTTTGGAGGGGGGTGTGTATAGTTTTGGTTTGGTTTGTTTGTGGGGGTTGTTTTTGATTGTTTTGTTTTATTTTTGAGAAAACTGTTTGCCAGCTTGGATTTCAGAAAATTTCTGAGAAGTATCATAGAAGTACTTCAATGTATAGGATCTTTCTGGACCAAAGAGAGCAAGCCAAGTCTTTAGGAATTTGTAATTTTGCTGCAAAACCATATGGGAATTCTTAGTATATGTAGTTTTCGTGAAGCTGCACTTATTTCTTAAGCAAGAACAAATCTTTACAATCTTTACAAATTTCAGTATTTATTAAAGAAAGAAAAATGTAGATTCCAGAACATTTTCTTAAATAAAAAGCAAATCATGCTTATAAGATTTCAATGTAATAATAAACGTCTGACCTATTAGTGTGCAGAATAAATAAAATATTTGTGTTTATGTAACATTTTTATATGTTGCTAAACTGTGCAGTACATGTAACAACATATTAACTGTTATTCTGTAGAATGTTTTTCTTTTAAGGCTTAGATTTGCAGACTTGCTCTTTCCCTTTGTGTTTGGGGAAGCTGTTATAGCTATAAGAAGGAATCTCATTACTGTCTATAATTGTAATTATGTAAATAAGGTTACTTCTGCCTATCTTATGTTTATAAAGCCAAAGGAAAATGTCGATGGTCTAGTTAGTGTGATGCATCCAAAGTGACTGTGAATACAGCTGCTGAACTTTTCCATAACATTTCTTAAGACCTTCCTTATCTAAAAGTGTGCCTAGAGTTCATACTGATCAGCTGTTATTTTTGTGTTTATTCACCTCATACTTTAGAATAAGAATCAGTGTAGTTATCTAGTTTAAAAAAGTACTCTGGTCATCAGCAGCTGAAATTAAGAAAAAAGCTTATATGTATACCCTATAATTTTTCTGGGTTGTGGGTTATGTATTGTTTTCCCCTTCTCTCTTCTTAATGGACAGCCAACACAAAAATCATGAGGAAAGTGGATGATAACAGGGACGGGGACTAGGTTGTTGCTTGGTACTCTCATATTGGACAATATACTCTTCTATGGGTTTTATGTTCATAGTGTGACATTCCCTCCCTGCTTTCAAGAAAAATGAATAATGGTGTGCGTCGTAAATCTTGACTGTAAATTTAGTTGCTTCTGGGAGGAGATTTTATTCCAACTGAATTATGTCACCTGTGTACAGACATGAAATTGGTTTCCAGTAACATTGTGAGGTGGAGTCAGTGTCATTGTTTGCTTATGCAGATGAGGAAACAAAAGCATAGAGAGGGGAAATCACTTTTCAAGGTCATTTGAATTAAGCTGTGATTTGGTTTGGGTATAAACTCTTAACTCCTAGCACAATATCTCTCTTTTTAGTCATATTTCCATTTTAGTTATGTCCCTGTCTAAGAAGCTTCATGAGATTCCTGTGTTTTTTCCTGTGGTCCCAAGAAGCTCACAAATTTGTCCTACTTGGCTTTATACATAGGAAAAAAAAATAATCTTGACTTCATAGTGAATTCACTTGAATTTTCCCTAGTGTTAATTGAATGGAGAAGTAATATAAGAACATCTTATTTTGATACAGCAGTAGATTAAGTTATACCTACTGATATCTTGGGTCCGGGGAATGCATGTGTTTTCATTGTGGGCTAGTGCAGAATACTGATGATTTATTTCACACTTGTGGTAATGTTCTGAGTTAACTTTGCATTCAGCTATCCCTAGGACACATCCTACTTGAATATGTTATCATGGCTATTGCTACACTTTTATATAACCTACAGAACAGTGAATCTGAGAGGATGATGAAAAGTGGATTATCTTGAAAGCAAATAATTTGATACACTTTTTTTATTCAAATGCTGCTCTTTTTTTCTTAAATTGTGCAATAATACAAAGTTATTATAATGTATATA
>JAOEGS010010615.1:0-13284 GCA_025447755.1 Corythornis vintsioides
CAGAGTCTGGCTCCATCCTCCCTACACTCACCCTGAACATATTGATAGACACTGCTGAGCTCCCCCCTCAGTCTCCTTCTCATCCTTTAGGTTGGAAATTTGACAAGGACAGAGTGTGCCCATTAGTGTCGTGTCATGTTCCACAACTGGAAGAAGACACGCTCATATTCAAATAAATTTCCACCATGTGAATCATACAAGGAAGAGAACGAAACTTTAACATATGGTAAGGGCAGGTGTAAGTAAGTACAAGCAAGAAATTTAGGAATCATTTTGGAGTTTCCTAGAGATGTTTGGTTTAGACTTAGAAGAACTGAAAAGTAGGAAAAAGAGATGAGAATGTGAAAGAGGATCATATGTTCAGAGTGTTAGGAAAAAATACTAATGGAAGAAAGGAAGGAGTTGGACCATGTAGATGCTTGTATAAAACAAATGTGACAGGCAGGGCAGTTTCAACATAATGGTGGTTGGGGCAATAAAGGATTATATAACAAAGGAAAATAAGAAGAAAATTAAATTATATGGTCAGAATAGAGAAAGATTTCTAGTAAGATAGACATGAAAAAGAAAAATAAGTTGAACATGCAGGAAATTAAACACCTTTTTTTCCACATTTTATGTAAAAATAGTTTAATGAACAGCTCAACTATAGTGCTTCTTAAGGAAAAAAAGATTGTGGCAAGTTCAGTTGGAGGGTGTGGGATCCCCATAAAGACAATAAGAGCAGTGGCAGTATTTGTAGGAGTTGTGGAGCAGCTGTTCTGCATTGTCCACTTTTGTTTTCTGTTCTGAACACATTTCCCTACCTGCCTGGTGATCAAGTTTCTGCTTGATATTCTTATCAAAGCTTCACTGAGAACACTCTGGTAGAAGGTCCCCGTAGAGCTTGCACTAATGACCAGGAAAAGTCAAGGCAGAGAAAGGGCAAAGCATGCAAGCAGAGGAGGAGGACAGCAGAGGCAGTATGTCACTGGATGTCATGCTGAAGAGTCCTTTACAGGAGGAAGCAGGTGAGGATGTGTTGTTTACTCCACACTTGGTTCTTTCCATGTGGCTGTAATTTAGATTGTGTTGGCAGTCAAGTGTCTAGTTGTAATGAGAATCCTTTGGCCAATTAAACCAAATATATTCATTAAGATCTGTACATCATAAATGCATCTTTTTTTTATTATTATTATTTTGAAATCAAATTACTGATTATTTAATGTTCTAAGTTACTATCAAAGTACAGTAACTTTATTGCCAGAAATATGCAAGGCTCACAGGTTTTTTTGTGGTCACAATATATTTGTGGACAAATTCCTCTAATAAAGGTCTTTAGCGAGACTTTTAGTGCTGTGGCAAAACATCCTGTTTCTGCTGCTTCCAGATATTGGTACTAAACTGTATTCTGGGATGGACTTTTTATCTTCAAACTTAAGTAATGTTTATAAGTTGAATTAAGTTACATTTTAACTTGGAAGTTAATTGGAAAAAAAACCCTTCAAATCTGAATAGTTTCCACTGTCACATACTTTGACTTTGTAGCCTATGTGGGTTGGTTGGATCATTTGGTTTTAGTTTTGTTGTTGTTTGGGTTTTTTTGTTGCTTGTTTGCTGAGACATACTGGTACCAAATGCCATCTGTATTTTTTCCAACACTTGTAGCACACTTCTTTTGTGAATTCTTGAGGAACAGGCAGGAACTCTTAGCTGATTTCTCACTTTGCAACTGTTCAATGCATTGGGCCTTTCAGCATCTGCTTTTGGTGAAGCTTTTCCATGAAATGTTACTTGAATGATAAAAGCAGTAATTACAGTACTTAAAAATGACAGGCTCTGCATTTTTAGTGAAAGCATGGGAAAGTATGGTTCAGAGTGGAGTATTTTAGAAGAGCTTCTAAATACATTATTGTTTGCAAAACCAGGGTGGTTGTTTATACTTGCAGCAATTTGAAAACTCCCATTTTCCTGCATAAAGCCTTGTTGGGGTAAGACAGAAGTGACCCCAGCAAAGCGTCTAGCCTGGGGTAACTCCAGCACGGTGTCTCGGAGTCAGAGCAGAGCAGGAGGGGGTGTGTTCAGCTGCAGCCTGAAGCACGGCAAGGTGTGTTTGGAATTCAGAGGACTCCTTTCAGTGCTGCTCAGTGTGTGCTGAGGCCAGGAGCATGCTCATCCCGGTCAATTTGAGAATTACTGTAATTTTCTTTTGCTATGCTGCTTCATGCCTGCTAAATTGCTTTACAGTGCAAAAATAATGTAACACGATGCCTTTGGCACTTGTAGGAAGGCTTCTGGTTGCTGCAAAGACTGAGTGGCAATGAATAAATCCTATGGCATTTCTCAAAGGACAGAAAGCTCAGAACTAGTAACTTGTCTCTCCTCACAGTGTCAGCTGAATTATCTTCGTTGTTAAATTTGACTAACACAGCAATGCTGTTAAGAGTGTGTCTGAGAAGTGCTTTACATGTTTGGAGGATAATATTTTTGTGTGCTGGTCTAGAGACTGAGAGTCCTCTTCCTTTTGCTCCCCTTTCTCTGCCATCTCTTCCAGGGCTGTTAAAACTCACCAGCATATTCACACAGAAGGTCTCTGCTGTCCTGGGTATTGATCAAGAGGAGCTGTTTGGCAGGAACTTTCTCAGAGCCTTTCTGGTGATAAATGATAAAATCCTGTAGCCACAGAAATGGCAGGGAGTAGCTGGAATGGGAGGGAGACTTTTGGATGGAAAGTCTAGAGAAATGTTAGTCACTACTACCATCTAGGTGTCCAAATCTGGTCTGATGAAGTGACTGCATCAGTGTCCTTGGATCTTCCACAGCTCCTGTTGTTTCTCTGCAATATAAAAAATAGCTGCAACAGAAGCAGGGATAGTGAGTGATGACCCTGCCTTCACTCTGTAGAGATATAATACTTGATTATAATTGACTATAAATGCATTACTGAAATATTGTCAACTTTGAATCCCAGCAAAATAGCCAACAAGGAACTTTTCTTGGCTCCCCTCTGTAGTCTGACCCAAAGAGATGTTGTTCTTAGCAGAAAATATTTGACAAAATAGTTCAGAAGTGTGGGTTCCTCTTCCACAGAATTTTTCCTCTCAGATTTGTGTTTGCTATGGGAAATCATCTTGACCTTTATTAACCCAAAGATTTGGATTATCATTTTCTGTGAGGTACAGCAAAATTACCTCTCAACCTAGGGGTACTTACACTGGATGGAACAGCAGCGTATTTTGATTGTTGCCAAACAATTTCTGGAGTCCTGGTTTACAGATGAATTAAATGCAAACAAGCTGTCAGTTTCTCTCCTAAGAAGTATGATTGTCCATCTGTACTACGACTGGAGTTTGTCACTCCCTGGAAAAAATTCACACAGCTTCTACAAATATAGTTGGGCACAGCTACAGAAATCAGAGGAGCAGGTTATTTTCTAAGCATGGAGGCATATATAACACACAGCCCTACAAAAGACATTTCCTAGGCTTCAGATGTGGGCTTCAGCTTTCAGAAAGGATCCTGTGGAATCAAGGATAATTTTCTTTGAGCTTGCTTTAAGAATGGACAGTTAGTTTGCCACTTCTTTTTGCAATTGCATCCAAATTTGTGTGTGGATGATTATAGTTTTACCTAAGGAAGGACCAGAGATTGAGCAATTCTTAGATCTTAGGAAAGTTTTTCAAATGTATCTGTCCTTCTGGCTGCTGCTGCACAATTATTCTCCACAAGCAATTTTCCAATGTTTTGTATAATTTAATTTTAAAAAACCAATACAAATTGTTCTTTTGTCATTTCGTATGGAGGAATGATATTTAGTGAGTCTCAATGACTATTTATATGATTTATTTCAAATATATATGATGTCATCAGAACTTTACCATCCATATAAAATTCAATGTTAATTTACTGGGGTTTTTTATCTTTTAATTTATATTTGTCCAGACAACTTCTGGCACTGGGGTGCTGTGCTGTCCTTCACAGTGTAAATTTTATAGCTCAGTGCACAGCAGCTGCCTGTACTGCCATGTTCTACAGGAGACTTCCAAGGAGGCAGATTTAGATCAGACAAACATAACTCACAGTCATTAATATGAAGATGCTTTATCAATTACATAAGCAAAAATACTCTGCAGAATTTCTTTTAGTTATTAAAAAGGGGTGACTATCTTAAATTGGTTATTGGAAATAATTCAGCAATAGAAAGGAATCACTGTCACCCCCTTGTGCATGTCTGTGGATGCTAGGCTGTGTAGAACATTTGTTTGGAAAACAGAAAGCATTCTTATGATAGCCTTAATAGAAACAGACAATCAAACAAATCTTAATTTCAGAAAGGTCTTAAATAGTCATAAATCATAATGGTGCTGTCTCTAATAGAGGAAAAGCACCTTTGTAGCTGTATGGCCTTGGTGTAGAAGGTCACATTCTGGGAGGGAGGGATATGTTCTCATTGGACATTTTTGTTTTTCCATTTCAAAGGCAGATGGATTTTTTGCCAAAATGCAAAGTTAAAGACATGTTGTATCTCCTGGTAAAATCTTCTTGTATTTATCCTTACCTTTTGTCACAGTTAATTACATATTCCACTAGTGTGTTAATCTTTGTGTTAATGAATACCTTGTGGTCATTTACACCACCACCAAAGCCAACACAAATTGAAGGTTAATATATGTTTAACGTAGATTTAAAGACCAAGATGCTGGTCACACTTTGATTGTTATAAGTATTAAATAGAAATAATAATATCTTTAAAATCCCACAGTCTCCAAGAGGAAAAATGTAACTATGGAACTTTGTCTACACAAACATCATTTGGAGGTGTGGTTTCACTTAACTGCCATTTAGGCAATCTGCACATAACTCTGAATGAGGATTTAGTTTTACATGCATATGTATATTAAAGATAGTCATCACATTTTAATTACCCATTGAAAGGGAGAAGATAGTAGAATACTGAGCAGATTAAAAGCTGAAATGATGAAGGTATTTATCTTCAGCCTAATAATAGATTAGTATGAATTAAAACTGACAGAGAACTGGATAGCAAATTAAGATAGAAGAATTGTCATTATTTATGTAGTTGACTGTATTCTTTATTTACAAAAGCTACTGTCATCTCACCTGGTACATTAGTGGGATGGAAGTAAAATTTGATCTGTGTTTTCAGAAAAGGAGGTAAAATAGACTCACAGATTCATAGAATAGTTTGGGTGAGACTTTACCTTCAAAGGTCATCTAGTCCAACCCCCCTGCCCTGCTGCAGTGACCGTGGACATCTCAAACAGAGCTTGCTGCTCAGAGCCCTGTCCAACAGGAACACTAAACATTTCCAGGGATGGGGTGTTTATCATGTCCCTGGACAGCCTGCTCCAGTGTCTCATCACCCTCAGCATTAAAAATGTGTTCTTGGTCTCTAGTTTGACTCTACCCTCCTCTAGTTTAAAGCCATTACCCCTCATCCTATTGCAAAAGGCTCTACTAAAATCCACCACCACTGAAGCAATGAAGGTCATAGCAAAAGATTATTGATTTTCTTTTGGTAAATGTCTGCCATCTATCAGCATGTGAACTTGTCTGACTTTTGTCATTACTGTGCATGCTGCTGACCTCTCTCGTTGTGTAATGGGATGCACTGATGCACTTCCTGCAGGTTTACTCAAGGAAAGATTTTTGAAGTAACATTTTTGGAGTATTTTCTTTTGAGCGTGACAGGTTTTGTGCTGTAAAATGAACAGGTCTTATAATAAACAGCTCAGCAGTATCACATAACTTTTTTCAGGTCACCTTTAAAGACAGACATGGTGTTCCTACTGTGCTACATGCCCCCAACAAACTGCTTCCTTAGCAGGAGCTCTGTTGTTTTATTGATAGCACAACTAACTACAGAGAAATCCTCTGATTTTCTAAGCCCCTCGTTACCTCCCTGATACAAGACATCTCCTACTGTGTTTCTTAACTATCAAATGATCAAAAAACTGAACTGTGAAAACAACAGTAACCATGAGTCTTCCTTTCAGAAGGAAACCAGTTTTTGAAATAAATAAATTAGTAGATGAATGAAGTAGAGATCATTAATATACATTATAGCAGTGAGCAAGAGCAGGTTCTGTATTAATGAAGAAGTTGGAGCTAGTTCAGCTTTCTTTTTTACTAATGAACTGTATGGTGTGGACAGTCATTTAAATTACAGCGTGGTCCATGATTCAGAAGACACCTACCAACTGTAGATCCATAGAGGAGAAGAATAATGACTGTGTTTGAGGTGCTGCATTATCCACCTTATGTGTACACAGGATCACCCTGTGATCCCTGAGGTCTTTTTCTGATTTCTCTCACTGAAGAAGTCACTCAGAATTTTCAGCACCCACTCCAAAAGGAAAATCTGGAACAGTTCCTGACTTGACTGTATGCATCAGCTGTATGTCAAAGCTTCACAGCTTTGCTTTAGTAAATTTGTGATTTGGGATATAGTTCAATCACTTCCTCATGAAAACTCACTGCCTAAAGCATATTGAATATATCTGGTGTCCTACACACATCTTGTGTGGCCCCATCAGAGGCATTTTAAGACTATGGTCATAAATAATCAGCTTAAGTGTGCAGCTGTACTGCAGTATTTACATCTTTAAAAAGGCTCTTTAAGTCTCTGAAATAGGTGCTTTATTCTAAGAGAAGTGAGTAGTGGCTTGGGCTGTGGATTTGTATAAACCTGGTCTTCTTGTTCTTGGTGGCTTTCATATGCAGCTTGTAGCCAACAAAAGTGGCACTTGCTAGAATGCATAATTCACAGTATAGCTTCTGGAGAATCTCAAGCAGTTTGCATATGTTTGCAGAAATCTAGAGGATCATTCAGTCATTGAACATATTGACACCACAAACCAGTCCAGTGCAACTCAGAATAAACCTTCTCTGCTTCTCATCAGTCTGACCACAAAAGATGCATTTTGTCTGATATTCCTGTGATCTGGAGATCACAGAAAAAGAAAATGCTGATGAGAAAAAACTGAGATTTTCAAAGCTCAAAATAAGTTCAGTTTGACTGTCATTTGGATTTTGGATAAAGAGGCAGTGGAAGGAGGACATTGTTTCTGCTGTCAGGAGTGGCTACTCATCTGTTTTCATGTTGTTTCTGGATATTATGTATTGGGAATATCTAAAGAGCAATGGATTCTACTTTTCATATACTTAACATAAACATACTCCTAAACATCAACGGGGTTCATAAAATCCCCATTCTCCTTTAGGAACCCAGATCTGCATTTGGTGTCTGACAGAAAATATGGCAATATGACTGAAATTATTTAAAGAAATAGGGTAAAATTCTCTGATTGTGGCTATAATTAGAGTACCATGGTTCTGTTTTGAAAGCAGAAATCTGCCCAAATCTTGAAAGACAGAACAAAATCTCCAAAGGCAGTGTAACTGTATTTAGTGTGTTTTCTGTGCACTGAGAGTACTGATAGAGAGATAATAGAAAGGTGAAAGGGTTAGAAAAGCAAGAGACTGCTGAAACTCATTAAAATGCAGTAGTAGTGTAATGAGCACCTCTGCAGTATCCCCTGAATAGTGCATTCCTGGGCTTGCTTGCTTCAGGTTTTTCTCCAGTTGGAAAAAAAAAATTATTTTTTTTTATTAATGAGGTGCTCTGGTGAAGAATGGGGGGTTGATGGTAAAAGACTCAACATAAAAGGGTTGCAAATTTCTGGGCTTTTTAATATCTCACTTCATTTATCATCTTAAAAAAAAGAGGGCAGTCTCTTTTGGAAAGTGGAGCACACTGTCATCAGTTGGACACTGTCATGATATATATAACACATATAACATTATGTATGTTACCTTTTCTCTAAAAACAGCAATGCTGATTAACAAATCACAGTTGATTCTGTGCTCTCAGAAAACGTCTAAGAAAAATTCCAACTGCATGGTGTTCAATACTGAAATTGTCCTGTGCCCCTAAGGAAGAGGGCAGAGAAGGCAGCTTTCATTATGGCCTGATCCAAAAGCCTTTTCCCCAAAATTCCACAGGTTGGTATGATTGAAACAAGTTTATTATGATTTAATTATAGATAAGAAGCATATGGGTAGCATATTGATAACGAAGACCCACACCTAGACTATTTTCTGCTAAGCAGAAGATTATCAAATGTGTCTCCAGTTCAGAGCATCTCTGAGGTTATTGCACCCTGGAGTTCAGCACATACAGCAAGCAGACAACATCCAGGGCAGCCAGCCACCTTCTCTCTTCCTTGAACACACACGTGGCAAGTTTGCAGGAGTTTTGGCTCCAACTATAAAGATGTCTTTGATTCACAATAATACACAAACATTAATGAAGCAATCTGTAGGCTGCCTGAAAGTGACTTGACATTTTACAAATGCAATGGAGATTGTTAATTGTTTGCATCAGATGGTATTTTCACAACAGTAATTTCTGAACCAGGTAATGGTCTTTTATGCTTCATGTAATGATTTGGATATTATAGCATGCTCCAATGCCTTTGGACTTATTACCCAGTCATTACAACAAGGATAAAGTTTTCATAATTCATAGAAGTGATTATGCTGTGTAGTGTAGGAGCTGACCAAATAAATAATTGAAAATGGCTTTTTTTTTCCCCTCAGGTTCCCTGCCAGTAATACATTGCTCTGCTCTGACTTAGAAAACAGTGTCCTGAGCACTGTTCAGACAATCCAGAACGTGGCTACAAACATCTTCATTTCCATCACTCTGTATATGTGCTTAATTCAAACATGGAAGCTTTTTATGCTGCTACTACTTCACTGAGAACTTTTGGTGTAGAGAAGGAGTTTTACTTTCTGCTTTTCAGATTCTCAGTAATTTCACTCCACTTCTTTTTTTTACAGTTACGTATGTTGTGCAGATGGTCACAGCTTTAGTGCTGCAACCCATAGCTCCTTAGGGGTTTTGCCTCAGGGCAAACCATAACTGTCAAGTTTCCTTGTTTAAATTAGCTTGCTTAGTGTGGGGCAGGAAAGACTGAGTAATGAAATCCATACCCTGACTATTTAAAAACTCCTTTTTTTTTCTTGGTAGAAGATCTGAACGTTGTGTATTGATTTGGGGCTAGTTGTAGAAAGGTCTGAAGCACCAGTTCTAGACTTGTGAGCATTTCTACTTGCAAAGTAGACTAAAAAGGGCTCCAGAGAGCAGCCTGGTTCTGAAGGAGAAAGTTAGGGGTACAGCTTTCAAGTCTGCAATTCTGAGCTTTTTACAAGAAATGTTTTAAATGCTTGTCACATGGCAATCAGCTGCAAAAGCTTAAGGTCAACTTACCTTACTTGCCTACTTACTAATTGCCTACTCCTACTGGACAGCTGCAGCCACAGGACACGTGAGAGTTCCTCAGCTGGTGCAAAGTTAAGTAGGTTTTTTTCATGCTGTCATGGAAAACTGGCTTGGGCTAGGCTGCTGGATTTCAGCCTAAGTGGCTGAAGAGTGCAGGTCCATGCAGCAGTCTCTGGCACCAAGCAGTAACACGTTGGGGTGGAACAGCAGCATCTTCAATTACTGCAGGTGTTTCCTAGGCAAAATGTGCATCTGATCCTTAAAACCTCTATGATTCCTTGACAGCTGATGTGTCATTTTTCACATGTGTGCTGATTTGGGCTGTCACACAGTTAATATTCTTCATCCTGTCTGGCATGGGGCTGTGTTTTGGATTGGTGCTGGAAACAGTGTTGATGATCAGGGATGCTTCAGTTATTGCTGAACAGCATTTACAGAGTCAAGGCCTTTTGTGCTTCTCACCCCACCAAGCAAGTGGGTTGGGAGTGCAAAAGTAGTTGGGAGGGGACAGTTTTCTAACCATGGAAATACACTGTTACTGGCTTCTGTTGTAAGACTGAAACAGAGTTTTTCTTTGGTACTGGTTCTTCTAGAGAGTATCTTGATTTTCTGTTAAAAAAAAAAATCCATAGCAAAAAGAGAACATTGTATGCCACCTATTTACAGGCTTCTCATAAACTGTCCACAATTGTGTTTGTGTAGGGAAATGTATCAAGAAAGGGTAAGGGAGAAAACATACTACTTTCCTTTAGAAGTTTTGAATCTTAGGTCAAGAAAACAACAATCTGAACGAAATCCTTCAATGACATGAAATAGTAATGTCCTATTATTATTATTATCCAGTGAGAAGTAATCATAGCTAGCCTGATTCTCTTAGGCTTAGTTGCAGAGCCCAGTGAAACTCATCAGCAAAGGACACAGTGCTTCATAAGGAGTGTATTCTTTTCACAGCTCTTTGTCAGTCTGTGTTTTGTTCAGACAGAGGTGTTTTGAAGTTAATTTCCTTGGCCTTATTGCAGTGTTCCTCCTGGAGGCTTAGAGCATCCACAGAGAACAGACTATGGAGGGGCAGTGACTATGGACAAGGAGCCATGCTTTGGCACTAAGCTCAATTGAGTTTACACCTATATAGCTAACTTTTTTCTTCCAAAAACCTTGGCCTCATCCACACAACATTTTCAGAACAGTACATGGGCTCTGCTTCAACCAGGCTTAACAGTCCCACCAGTGCTACTTGGTGTGAGCCAAAATCACCAGGCAAGGTATTAATTACAACTTTGACAATTGGTTCTAGAGCCTATCTATTCCCAGTCCTATCATCCATACATTTTTGTGAAACATCTCTAAACATCTGAAGTGGCAAAGTAGGGGATAGTCTGGATAGATTTCTAGAGATGACTGATCTCCTTTCTGGGATATCAGAAAGTGCATTTGGAAGCTCTATGGCCACAAGATCTCATTAGTCACTAGTCTGACTCCGTGGATTTGGGTCATGTGGGAGGCAACAGGCATGGCCACGTTTTAGAGGCATGTCCAAAGGTGTCCTGCAGATGTCACAGGGTCACTTCTTATTCATGTTCACTTAATGAAAGGAGCAGGTTTCCTCTTGCTTATGTCATGCTCTGAAATGGCATTGTCTGACATGTAAAATGGAACAAACTTCCAAGGCTGTCCAATTACTGTAAGGGTTATGTTTGAAAGTTTTCAAAGGATTTGAAGTTGATATACAAAATGCACCCTCTTTAAGATGTAAAATGTAAGAAATACACATGTATGTCTGCATATAGGGTACCTTTGAGTTTCTAATGAGTTCTTGATTGTGGGGATTCTAATCTGACAGTAATTTTCATCTTCACTTCTTTTTTTTTCCGGCATGGAATACCATGATAAAAAACGTTGTGTTCTTTTCAAGTATATTCACAGTAACTGTAGGGAAATGTATTTCATGCTTTTACAATAGGGCTTCAGAATTCAACAAAGCAACTGTATTGGTTTTTATGCATCCTTTCAGCATCCAAGTAACTTTATTCTGTAGTAATCACCAGTGAAAGGCATAGCACTCTCTTGAGATGTGGAGATATTGATTGTAAATTGTAGTTTTGTAGTGGCTCACTACAGGAACTAGGAATATCAAACTATACGTATTTTTTTTTATTATTCAAGTGCCTGGAAATATCCATCATTTTTTTTCAAGTAAATCACAAATAACCTGATGTAACAGCAATGACTTGTATTTAGGGGAATGCTTCAAGACTTGATCTAGTGAAAATCTCCCTTCCCCTTCAAAATCCGTAGGTGATTGCCCAAGCTCTGAGGCTGACTGGAGGGGTGGAGAGTAGAAACACTAAGCAGGGAGTGCAGAGAAGAGAGGAACATTCTCTTTCAGGGTTGCCTGGATGCAGAGCAGTTTAAGAAAGTGCTGAGCCCACAGGTGACCCAGGCCAGGCTGCTGTTAGGGCAATGTAGCAATAGTGATGTGGAAGCAGGACAGTTTCTTTCGTGTCTATAATGATAATCAGTCTTCATTTCAGTTGATTTGGCCTTAAACATTTCCAGATCTTGAACTCAGCAACATATATTTATCTTTTCCTCACACTTCACAGGTGTCTTAAAAAAGAAATATGTATATAAGTATGGAAATTAAAAGAATGAAGTGTGAAAATGGACCTTGTTCTTGTTTTGCAGAAAGGATAAGGGATGGTGGTTGGATGGGGGATGGGGAAGATAAAACATACTGAGCAAATGGCAAAAAGGCAGAATACATGGGAAGCAGAAGGACCATTCTGGGAGTTTGTGAATCTGCCTGTAGGAGACTATAACTTTCTGGATTTACTTGTATAAATATTTCACAGCATGTGACAACAGTGATGACTTCTAAGATTCAGGAGATAGTAGCAAACCTAGAAGCCAGCTCACAGGTTGGTACATCCATGGGTACACTAAAGCCTTTGCTCTAGCAGGATCAGGCCAAATGTGAGCCAGTTTCACAAGGCATATATCCCCCCTGCAGGTGCTGTTGGCAGAACATTAAAAATGGCAGCCAAGGCTAAATGTGCCAAATTTCAGAGCCCAAAGCCTTCAGAAAGACCCAGAGCATCAGGAAGGTCTTTCAAAGGCTTTTAGGAAGGGGTTGCAACAACAACAACAAAAATATATTAAAATACAATGCAGCTCTTCTCAGAAATAGTTGTGATAAAAAGCAAGAAAGCAATTATTCCTGAACTTCTTATGGCAGTAGAATTTCTGTAAATTACCTCAAAGGGGTACTTCTACAATCCAGAAAGATTAATACCTCACTGTAGTCTCTGTTTATCTAGACCATTAATTTCCAGGAAGTACCTGGTACATCCAGTAATGATGTGTTGGATAATAAATAAAGAAATAAATAATGTAAACCAAGTAAGCCTTAAAATTAAAATATAACAGACTTTTAATAATAAAAAAAATAAGTATTCTAATGCAATAAATAGATTCAGCAGTATTAGTACTCATCTAGTAACTCTCTTGACTGATTTGCTCTGATTTCTCAGGCACAGTTGGCAATAAATACATTTCTGGATATCTTTCTCCTCTCCTAATGTTCTCACTTAGCCTGCTGAATCACTTTTGCATTGAAGTCATAGACTTTTTAAAGTGAATATCACCATTCTTTAATGGGAGTAGGTTTTGCATCTGTTCTGTAGGTAAATGTCCTTCAGAACTGGAATTAGTTAAATTTTAATGAAGACCTTCTATTTGGCCATTGAATAATCATGCTGGAATTTTCTACTGGGATACTCTGCTGGCAGAGACTGGGCTACAGGTCTGTGTCATCTGCCTTTCTACTGGTTGCCTTAGCCTGGGAACCCAGCCAGCAGCCTCAGGTCCAGGTTGACTCCTTTCTCTGCATTTGGGCAGAGCTGTTCATCCAGTGCCAGGACGAGAGGCAATGGGAGTCAGTTGGAGCACAAGAGGTTGAGGGGAAACAGAAGGAAAAACTTGTTCCCAGTGAGGGTGCC
>JAOEGS010010616.1:5031-28958 GCA_025447755.1 Corythornis vintsioides
CAGTGCAGGGGCGGGGCTGGACTAGGTGACCTTTAAAGGTCCCTTCCAGCCCAAAGCATCCTGTGATCCTGTAGTGATCTGTAGTCAGTCTACTGATCTGTAGTCAGGAGCAGATGCTTTAGAGATGAGTCTTGTGGATTGTCACCTAAAGCCAAGGTTCACTGCATTTTAGTGGGATTCTTAGGTGGGCGAATTCTACGTGGGTTACCTTGGAGAACTTCTCTTTGGAATCTGGAAGAGTCCGAGTTGGTTAAGGTATGTGGTGGAAGTATTGAAATGTGTGTTGATGTGCATAGGGACTTAAAGGTCTTCATCTAGTCCAGGCAGGGCAATTTTGATTCCTAAGTATTGAGCCTTCTTCCTTATGGTGGTTCAGGTGTTAGGTACATCAGAATCTTTAGAAAGCTGTTGCTGGGATAAGGCAATACATCAGTGCTTGTGATCCAGTAGGTCAGTGGTTGGCATTCTCACCAGGATGTAGGTGACTCCTGGGAGAGGCTTTAATTGGGTGCCAATTAAAGTGCCAAAATTACCACCCAAAAGATCTGGTTTGGACATTGAGCTGACAATGCAACAATGCTGTCAAATCTTGAGAAAGAGGCATTTGTGCAGCAGGATTAAATAAGTCTTCTATTTGCCTTTTCTTTTATCCTACCACTTGTATTTGTAGTCAGTAAAGATAATTCCCTATGTCTGCTCTTACCTCTATGTTGTGTAGGTGAAAATCATGATGGTAGAGCATGGGGTAGTACATAAGTTTCATTTCATGGACAAATTTTCCTTTGCCATGTCACCACCTAATTTTCTTGGATAGAAAAATACTGCTCTGATAATTTCTGACTTAAATATTTTCAATTTAACATTTAGTGTTTGCTTTAACTGGTTTTGTGTGGAGTCTAAAGTCTAATGGTTTCTTTGGAATTATTTTTGATGTAAATGCAAGTTATTTAAACAACTCCAGCTAACTTTTATGAGATCATATTATAATGCTGTCTTTCAAGAATGACCTGACTAAAGCAATACTGACTCTGGAAATGTCCTCTGTGTGTTGTTTTTTAACCAATACAGAGTTTGCTTTCTAAAGCACAAGGAATAGGCTCCAGTACAGTTAAAGTTCGAGGGGGCTCTCTATTTATGAATGTTGGGAAGTCAGAGGAGCAAGAGGAAGATATCAGACAAACCCCTCATGTGAACATCAATCCCTTCACTCCCGATTCCATGTTCCTTCACAACTCTGAGGGAAGATGTCGTAGGAGAAAGAGAACACACTGGAATGAGTGAGTAAAGTTGAGCTGTTGTTGAGTTTACCTGTAGGAACTACTTTTAGCTACAAAAGCTTCTGTGAAAGTATTTTTCCTTGCAGATCTGTTAATGATGCATAATACAGCTCTTAAAGTATCTGCTTTGCATGTTATGAAATCATCATTTAGCACTAGATGGCTTGATTAGTGTACAGAGAAGGCAGACCAGGCCATGTCCTACAGCCTTTTTACCTAAGTTATGCACACAGTTTTTTCTTGACACATTCAGTAGTATAAAACATGAAGAAATAAATGATAAAGATAGTAATATTGTGCCTTTGCTTTATGAGTGTATGCTTATTAGGGTTCCATTAGCTAAGCTAAACTGGGAGAATTAGATCTCAGAAAAATCAACAGCTGCTAGACTGCAGTTTTAAGTTTGCTTAAGCCATATTACTTCTGCTAAAGTAACTGGTGTGAATTGCAGCTCTTGTGGAGAGGACATGGAAGCAAGTGATGGGGAGCCTGAGTATGAAGCTATGAGACCTGCCAAGGTAATTAATTAGTCATTAGAACTGGATGTGAAGTTGGGCAGTGTATTTGCAGTTATAAATATACTACTTTCTAATTGCTGCAGAGGATAACGATAACAGAAAGTAACATGAAGTCACGATATACAACTGAATTTCATGAGTTGGAGAAGATTGGATCTGGTGAATTTGGCTCTGTGTTTAAATGTGTGAAGAGGCTGGATGGCTGTATTTACGCAATAAAGCGATCCAAGAAACCCTTAGCTGGCTCCGTGGATGAGTGAGTATTGCCTGCTCTTATGAGTCCTTTCTTGGTGCTTTCTCCTTTTTATTGGTGTCAAGAGAAAACTACAAATGCATGTGAATTAAATGTAAAAAGGTACAGTTTTGAAGTCACTTTTCTTTTTTCTGAATTATGTACAGTACTGGGGAGAAAAAGCTACTTAGCCTTTCTCCTAGCAGATGTTTGTCCCAATATTCCATATGGAAACAGAATGTTCTCATGTGGAAAATAAGATTAATGCTTACTTGCATTAATGTTGGGAGGGACTATGTGAATGAACTGTGGTGATTATCCTTTGAGATACGAAAGGCAAGCAATATTCCCAACTAGGTCCTCATCCTTGTGAACATGAGTGGCATGCAGATTAGTGAAGTCAGTTTTAGGGGACTTTTAGGCATTTGTAAATTACTTTTTTTTTTCTCTCAACTGCTCTGATAATTATATTATAAAACTCAACAAGTTTAAGTTTCCCAAAATTGCATACCAGACTTACACCCAAAAAGTTGGGGATGTTGAGTTCACTCATGCTCCTGATATCTGATGATTATTTTTATTCTAAATCTTCAGTAATGCTTCTCAAAGCTTGCTGCTGGTGGTTGGAAAGCATGCAACTTAAAGTGGCAGCTCCCTCAAGTTATCTGCAGCAAAACCTGTTTAGTTGTTTTTGGTGGAGGTTTTTTGTTTGGTTTGGGTTGTTTTTTTTATGTTCCACAAACTTAGTCTTTTAATGCAGTATAATTTTAGCTTTTTGGTTCTAAAATTCAAATCCACTTTAAGGTGCTACAGAAGTAAACATGAGGATTTTAATTGGAATTCTGAACTAGGGCATGATATTGTAATATGTTTCTGTCAAGCTGAAATTGGCCTAATTTTACTTTATAATGTTCTGGTGTGATTTTGTTTTCTTTTTTGTGACTAACAGGCAAAATGCTTTAAGAGAGGTCTATGCACATGCAGTTCTGGGACAGCATTCTCACGTAGTAAGATACTTCTCTGCGTGGGCTGAAGATGATCATATGCTTATACAGAATGAATATTGCAATGGTAAGTCAAGTTGATCACTTGTTCTGTAATTGCTTTCAAAAAGACAAACTTTGGAAGATATACAGGTATCTTTACAAATCCCCATTTAGCAATTGGGTGTCCCTACACAGACATATCTGAGACAACAGCATTATGAGCTCACATTCCTTTCTGTTGGAAAAGACAAATCAGATACACAAAGCAAAAACTGTATAAAACTGCAAAGGCTTAAGGATTCAAGCATATTTGAAATGCAGTGAGGCATTTGTGAGCAGCAAAATTGTTCATTCATCTGTACAATTGGACAGGTTGGAATAGAGAAAATTACCAGAGGCTCCTTAAAAAAGGGAGGTGGGTGTGATTTCTAAAGCTTTTTGCTATGGTAGGGTTGGTACCCTGCCAGTGATTTGGAAGAGGGAGAGGTGTCTTTTCCCTTGAGTTGGTTTCCTGTTAATTTGCACAGTAGCTACAGCAAAAAAAAAGGTAGTTTTATCACATTACATAAAGGGTGGGATACAGCACTAGATTTTACACTTCTCGTGTATTATCAGCCAGTTCTTGGTGATGCCTTCACTTATTTCTTGGGAGTCAGTTGTACTTTTTTTGTCACTGTTTGATGTGAAATAATTAGTTGTTTAATGTTGTTTTAGGTGGCAGTTTGGCAGATGCCATAAGTGAAAATTACAGGAATATGCAATACTTTACTGAACGAGAACTGAAGGACCTGCTACTTCAGGTGGCTCGAGGCTTGAAATACATTCATTCAATGTCCCTGGTACACATGGATATCAAACCCAGTACGTCTGCACACTGCTTTACTCTCTGTTGACAACTTCCTCAGTTTATTTAATCTGCTGCAGAAAAATGAGCAGTTAGCCACACCTTAATAACTGTAGATTCTTCACTGAAGTTCTAAATAGCACTACAAAGGTGTCAGTTATAAAATTGGCTAGCAAACCTTAACTGTTGTTGAGTTTATCTTGGGTCCTTTTTTATGTAGTTGACTCTACTTGCATAACACTTGGCTCCCTTCCCAGCAGAGGAGCCAGAGCTGAGTACGTTATAGTTTCTTACTCTATGAACTGGGCATGCATACAACTAAAACTTCTGTGTGGCTAAAGCAATCTAGTGACACTAAATGTAGAAGAAATTGGGACAGCATTAATTGCTTTTCAACAATTCTCTTTCAGGTAATATTTTCATATCCAGGACATGTGTCCCGAGTATAACTCCAGAAGAAGGTGATGATGACGAGTGGTCATCTGATAGAATCATATTTAAAATTGGTGAGAAGCAGCACAATTGTTCTCAGAAGCATTGCATTGTTTAGTTGTCTCCTGAAAATCACTTTTTCTTGTCCATTGTCAGGCGACCTCGGGCACGTGACTCGGGTGTCTAGTCCCCAGGTGGAGGAGGGCGATAGCAGATTCCTTGCTAATGAAGTCCTCCAAGAGGTAACTGCTTGTGGAGAAGGGTGATGCCAGGTCTGCATGACTGTCTGCCTCTTCACTGAAAGAGGAATTCTGAAATTATACCACTTGAACACTGGTAGAGCTTCCAAGGGGGCGTAATCTTGTGGATTTGTGCACTGCTGAATAGTTCAGCTGTCTGTTAACTTCTTGCACTGGCTGGTATGTGTTGTAAGTTTGTTTTTCTTTCTTTTCCAAGAACTACACTCATTTGCCCAAAGCAGATATTTTTGCTCTTGCTCTGACTGTTGTCTGTGCTGGTGGGGCTGAACCACTTCCAACCAACGGGGACCAGTGGCATGAAATTCGACAAGGAAAACTGCCTAGAATACCACAAGTGCTCTCCCAAGAGTTACTAGACTTGCTGAAAGTAAGAACTCTTGCACTATGGCTCACGGATCAGTGTGAGTTACTCTGTTTCTTGCCTTAACTAGAACATCTTGTTTCCTTTTTCCCAAGGTCATGATTAATCCTGATCCAGAGAAAAGACCTTCGGCTGTGGCACTAGTCAAGCACTCGGTGCTGCTCTCTGCTGCGAGGAAGAGCGCAGAGCAGCTCCGGATAGAACTCAACGCTGAAAAGTTCAAAAACTCCCTCCTGCAGAAGTAAGTAGCTCCTTGGAGCCCTTAAATACAGACGAGTGGGTGTGCATACAATAGGAGAGTGATGCTAAAACAGAACTGTCCTTGTTTCTGTCCTCAAATCTGTATGCGTCTGCCTACCTGGGGGTACAGAGTGGGTTATGTAACTTTAAAAGGAACTTTTTTCCATAGAAGGAACTTCTTGAATACTCTAAGGGAATCTCAACTACACTCTTAGTATTCCAGGCATACAAAACATTACAGTTTAAAGAAAGCTTTCAAGCATGATGCATTCTTTTGTGACATCTATTGTGTAAAATACCTATATTATTTGACTCTGTTTTCTTAGGTCATCTGTATGTTGAAATATTGGAAAGTGTGGCTTAGATGAACTGTCTTGAACTTAAAAGAAATAGCACATCAGGAATGGTTTTGAACTAATTTGGCTTGTACACAGTAGTGTTACTATGTTACCAGAGAATAATTTGTGTTGAAAGTTATCTTGTCTTACCCCATACTCAAACATGCAACTCTGAAGTAAAGCTCTGAAAGAGAGATTCCCTTTAGGAACATCTGAGAGTTAGTAATTTCAGCAGTCATCTGAACTGTAGATTGCTTTGGGTTGGAAGGGACCTTCAAAGGTCATCTAGTCCAATCCCCCTGCAGTAAGCAGGGACAAGACCTTGCATCTCTTACTCAGAATAGGCAGGTTTGTATGCAGGAATATAGAACTCTGATTATTTTCCAACTGGTTTGTTTTGAATGAAGGTGTTTACTTTGCATTGGATTCTCTCCACTCCTGTCTGCTTATCTTGCCTTTGCTACAGCCTGAATGTAACCTGACTTGACATTTTAGATGGTTATCATAAAGATAATCATATCAACTGCACTGACTGCAGAAAGAATAACTTGACAGTTTGTACAGGTTATTCAAGGATAGATTTGCTGAGGTAGCTGGCTTGCTCATATAGAAGCAATATTTTTTTATATAACTGGAAAAACTAACATTTTACTACAACTTTTTCTGGCCTGGCAAAAAAATAAGGTGCATCCTTATACAAAAACTATAAATCCAAGAATGATCTGAAAAGAACACTCATCCATTGTACTTTTTTTTTTTTTTTTAACACTCCTGCATATGACCCATTTAAGATACCTCTTGCTTATGTATATTACCAGTAAAAGGAATCCTTGTAAAGAAAATCAGCTTTTCTACTGTATTACCATCTTCAGAGGAAGAATTCCAGATTGAGTTTCTAGGAAAAAATGGAAGTATGTTGTAAAGCTTAATTTCCTGATAATGGTGTGCACACGTGTGCATCTTTGTGACTTGATGTTGGATCTTTAGGGAAGATAACTAAAAATTGACTGCCTCTTCCTGCAGTGAACTGACACTGATAATGTGTCACTGGAGAATAATATTCTCTGGCACACAATAGTTGACAGAAAGCTGCCCAGGGACAGTGGCCTGTACTGCCTTCAGTGACTCAGCCTTGTGTTCGGGCTTAAATTTTTATGTAAGGCAAAAGAGCTGTTGGTGGTGATAAGCTTTTGATGTGGTATGCACAAAGGAATGGATGCTTCCTTAGTTGTCTGTTGCCAGTTGCATTCATCTGTGTCTAAGTAGTGTCTGAATCTTCTGCAGAAGTTCAGCTGTGGCTGAATGCTGCATCTGGGCAAAGCTCAGTAATCAGCTCCTCAGTGATTTTCCATATGGCTTGCACTGGGAAGTAGGCTGTGTTCTACTGTGTGCTGGTGATTGGACTGTTGGGCTGCTTGTAAAAGGCTGTAGTTAACTTGAAACACTCCCGTGGCCCTGCTGACTCCTGCCCCTCCCTGTCTTGCAGAGAGCTGAAGAAGGCACAGCTGGCCAAGGCTGCGGCTGAGGAGCGGGCGCTGTTCACTGACAGAATGACAACCAGATCCACCTCCCAGAACAGACCTTCCCGACTCATTGGGAAGAAAATCAACCGCTCAGTTAGTCTTACTATTTACTAACTGGAGGCTGAAACTACTGAGGATGGCTGTGGTGTCTGCCAGACTGAAGCCTGAGGAACTGAAGGAATTATTAAATGTCTGGTTTCTTGTCCAATCTTTGATCAGTGTCACTAGTGCTGCAAGAACTGCTTCTGGGTTTTTTACTTGTAAATATGGCTGATAAGCTGTACCAACCATCTGAGTGAATGGACTCTGTGACATCCAAGATCTCTAGAGGATCCTGGCTGTGAATCTATAAGGCTTTCAGTTCCACTGTTAGATGTTACACCGTCCCAGGGTTAACCACTATAGTGGTGTGCTGCTTTGTAGTGTGATGACATTGTAATGAGAAGTAATATCCCTAACGATCTTTGGGAGGGAGGGAGGGGGCTTACTTTCATAGTTACTGGTTTGTTGGTTTGTTTGTTTGTTTGTTTGTTTGATTTTCTTTTTCCTTTGGAGTAGAGGGGAATAAATTTTAAAAGACAGGCTTTAAGGCCATCTACACTCATCATACCTGTTGCCAGGTAGACTTTTATTGTGAATTGTATTTGTATATTCAACTGGGAGCACTTTGTAGGCATTGCATAAACCACAGCTTAGAAACCTGTGGAATTTAAGTGCCATGTGGAACTGCTGCTATTTTTAGTTTGTTGTCCTTGCTGTAAACTGTAGCATTAAAACAATCTTCCTGGTGTTAATAGGCTTCTTGTTCACACAATTACATGAAACAGATATAAGCTTCATTTCAGTGAAGGCAGTGTGTTTTTCTCAAAGCTGGTGCTTTCTGAACTAATGCACCAATTGAAAATTTTGACTTTTAGTGCAGCTGTTAATGTCTTGGTCGTTGATGTTTTGTAATTCTTTCTAGTAAGGTTCTCTGAACATTTGTTTTCTCTTCAGTTGTCCATTGTTGAGGTTATTGTAAATTTATTATTGTTTCTTTAAATGTTGGAGTACTTGTAAATTTAGTGTTAAGTGTTCAGTTTGTTCTTCATTGTTGATGTACATAACTTTGTGCTTATAGTGTACTATACTGAAACTGCAGTTTGAGATGCCAACAGGCAAAGCTTAACTATTCTGTTTTAAGTTCCAAAGTTAACAGAATGTGGCTGTCATCACCTGTACTGATGTTGGACCTAGGCTGACATACTGCTAAAAAATAGAACTGTTCCTGTTACTGGCTTATCTCTTTGTTAATTTTAGCTTAAAAAAAAAGATGTTTCCCATTTGTTCTCTGTTTGTTCTTACTAGTGTTTAATTTGACTATTAAAAGTTTTGTTTAAGATTGTCTAAAGCTTATTTAACTGTCTAGTTATAGAGTCAGGAATGTACTGTGGCAAGTTGTGGTTGGATGTGCTTCCTGCTGCTGCATGATGCTCATGGTGCCTTCTGGTGAGAGGGGTTCAGAGAACACATAGATACGTCAGGAATGAAGTACCAGTCTGTGTTTGTGTCTACAGCTTCAGAAGTGGTACTGCATGTTGGAAACTGGAAGATTTTAAGTGGAACCCATGACTGTGAAGATGGAGGACTAGATGAAACTGAGGAAAGACCTGGGTCTGAGGTAAGGAACTGCTGAGAATGGGAAGAGAACTGCTGGTTTAGAAGTTGGGAAGAGTAGGAGGAATGAAGGTTGGACTTGATGATCCTAGAGATCCTTTCCAACCATGGTGTTTCTGTGAATTGGAGTAGTCTAGGGAGCACAGTAACTGTTCTGTGGCAGGGATGCAAAACAGTTATGCATTTGTGTTCTGCCTCCTCTAAAGAAGAAAGGTGCAGTAGCATTAAAGCCTTACAAGGTCAGTGTATTGGGAAGGCTTTCCCAGTGCTGTACTGGAGTCACAGGTGGTTATCAGAGCAGCTGTATGTGGGTTGATTAGACCATCAGAACATTGAACTTTGCAGTTCAATGAAAACTGCCAAGAATTTGTATTTTGAATAACACTGGGACCTCTTTATGACAGAGAAATTCAGAGGCTTGGTTTAGGTAACTCTCTTCTTTGAATATGGCAGTCCTTTCTCACAAGTAAAAACTGATGGACTGGAATACCTTTAGGTTTTTACTTTCTATGATAGTCCTGTATTGTTTGTGAGAGAACTCAGATACAGTTTTGTTGCAGCATTTACACTAAATGAGAGCTCTCTTAAACTTCTAAATAGTCATCAATTGGTGAGGACTCAATAAGACTTCCCCTATAATGTAAATAAATTTGATCTATGATAAGTATGTGTTCTTGCATCACCCATTTTCAGAGGCTTATAACATCAGTACAGATGTTGCTGAGCAAACAAGCTATATGCAGTAGCTGTGTAGGCTTGTACAGGTGGACTTCGTTGAGTAAAAAAACTGGCTGGATGGCTGGACCCAAGGAGTGGTGGTGAATTGAGTTCAATCCAGTGGGTGCCCAGTCACAAGTAGTCAGGGCTCACTGTAGGGGTCCAATTCTGTTTATTACCTTTATTAATGACCTGGAGGTGTTTAGCTGGGAGAAAAGGTGGCTCGGGAGACCCCTCTGTTGACAACTCCCAGAAAGGAGGTTGTACTGCAATGGGTGTTGGTCTCTTCTCCCAAGTACTAAGTGATAGGATGAGAGGAAATGACTTCAAGTTGTGCCAGGGGAGGTTTAGATTGGACATTAGGAAACATGTTATTACAGAAAGAGTTGTATCAAGCGCTGAAACAGGCTGCCCAGGTAAGTGATTGAGTCTCCAAACAGGTATTTAATATCCCCACCTCCTCCAGATATTTGTCTGCTTGGTCTTACATGTTTGAACATCAGTCCAGTGTCTGTAATCCATGACTGGACAGCATTACCTGTCTAGTCTTGCTTAGTCTTGCACCATCTTGTGTGGAAAGAGAGGGTGGTGTGGTGGTCTAAAACTCTTAGGAAAAAAATCCAGCACTTAATGCTGACAAACATTATTTTGGGAGAGAGTATTCTGAAAGTGTTCCATCTAAATAGTGTATTTGTGGATGGGCTGTCTTCCACTTGACTGTACAGAACTAGTTCTTGTTGGGAACAAAGAAAAGCATTAACCTCCCCAATTTCTTAATGTGCAGTTCAAGTATTGAGGGTGGATGAACTTCCTGGATAATTCATGTGGTGAATCAAACCTTTCCATGGACTAGCTGTAGAATATTGATGGCCCTTAGTTTTTCATTATTTTTCAGTTTACAAGTGTCTTGACTCGCCGATTTCCTGCTCCCCACCTCCCACCCTGGATACAAGCTCTTAATTACCACAGACCTAAAAAAATGTTTTGTTTTAGTTGGAATGGATTTGAATTAGCAAGATGCAGAACCTGAAAAATTTGCTGACTACTTGGCTTTTTGTAGAAAGTTACAGGCAAGTTTTACCTCCACCTGGAAATGGAAGTAGGTACTGGTTGTGTATTTGAGAACAGGAAAGCAGCCTCACAGATTGCATCACATGGAAAGGTTTAATGAATAATAGTACAGCCATTTTATCCTTGTTGAACTGGGGGGATTGCCCCGTGTTTTACCCCATGCTGAAGCTGGCCAGATTGACCTCATCCTTAATGTGTTTTGTAGTCTCCAGCAACACCTGCTGGACAAAAGAGTCATCTGTACACTGTATTTTTGTCTTTGAAGTGCTTGAGTGCCAATATGACACTCACTGGAAATGAGTATGTCTGGTGACTGGAAATCATGACCTCATTCTGCAGTAGGGATTGAGCATTCTTGCCAGCAGTAGCTCAGGTTATGTGAGCTCAGGTTATGTGTAGACTTAGTGTTTGGTTTTTTTCACATCTGCACCCAACCTTGGTTCTGTAGACTTGGAAAATACTTGCTTTTGATTTCACCCCATCTGAGAGCTGTGGGATCTCACAGCAGGCTGGAGCCTGTTGAGCTGAGCCCCAGGCTCTGGTCTCCAGAGATAGAGATACTGAGTCAATACTGATTCTACACAAACCCTGCTGAAATGACTTTTTCCACTGACCATTTCTCTCTCCAGTTTCCATCCCAAATCATTGTATGGGAATAGAAATGCATATGTTGTGCATATGTGTATAAATAGTAAAGTAGGTGTGCTTTGCTGGAATCACTTCAAAGAGTGCTCTAGAAGTCTTAGAAGTTAATGGAAAAATAACCTTTTTTTTTTTTTTGTCCTGTTGGTAGGAGAGACTGAGCTGCTGTTCTGATTCAGCATCTAGTGCTGCTTCCTGTTCCATCTAAAATAATCTTTGTGCTTAACTTCTGGATAGTTTCAGTGAGAATGTCTGAGGCATGTGTGTAAGGCCAGAGAAAAATGTTTTAAACTTTCAAAAGTATTTCAAAATAATAGAAAAGCCACATTCCTCAAATGGCTTGAGGACTGGATTATGGTATAGTGTCAAGTACACTTACTGGTTTGGGTTTGGTTTTTTTCACACTGTCCCCCAGTGCTTTCTGAAGATGTTTTATGGTGGGATGAGGCTGTTCAGAAGGGTGACACGTTGATGATGAACACTTTAGTGTTATTTTCTACTGAAACACTGCTGTGAAATGGCAGGTACTGAAAACATAGTTTGCTATAAATTGGTTTATTGCTCTTGAACTTACGTTTCCTTCAATTTAGTTTTCCTGTGGAGAATAAAAATGACTGTTCCAGCCACAGCTCAGGAAGATTTTTATCCAGGCTAACAATGAATAGAGAAATGAATTCTTTCCTTGCTGGCATTTTAACTGGCTTACTGGCATAAAACAGAATTAGTAACAGTTCAGATGCGTAATCTTTCCTCCGGTTTGAACCTACAGGACAAATACTTATTTGGCTAACAAGGAGTAATTAAACTTCTGCGGGGAGGAGGAAGAGAAAAGTGCCTGACCTCTTCAGGCTGAGCCTCAGCAGGGTCTAACTAAAGCCTCTTCCTGAAAGGGTGAGTCACTCGGGGGCTGGAGGCAGTTTTCCCTCCCTGAGATCCTCGCCACCCTTCAGCCGTGTTCCCGGCTGTCTGTGCTGAGCAAACACACACACATTTAGAATGAAGCTGCTGAAATCTCCGACAGAGCTAAAGTGCATCACAACTAACCTTTGCACCCTGCAGGCAGCTCGGCATTCCCGCCGGATCACCGCTCATAGTGTTCTGTGGATTACACACCAGTCTTATCTTCAAAGGTTTAGAACACAAAGTCTTTGAGAAGCAGCCCCAGAGTAGCATGGTAAAAGAGATGCTTAAAATAACCCACACTTTGGGTGTGGGTGCAGTTAGTCCTGTAACTTTCTTAGAGCTATTTTGGGTAAGTATAAGAAACAAAGGTTTCATTCGACAGCCAGTTTGTCTGCATTATCAGCTTCAGTTTAAATGGGTTTTGTTCGGTTAGTTCAGTCCTATAAAAACTGTTTTAAACATGAGGACACGTATATATATTGTATTGGGTTTATATATAACCTGTATCCTTTTCTTTAAAAGTACCAAAGTACTTTAAAAGCACAAAAAGCTGGAGCAGCTGAGGCTTCTGTAAACTACGCATTTTAATGAGATACTTAAGTATGGACTGTTAACCTATTCACCTGAATTGAACTATTTCTGTTGCTGGGGAAAAACAAGTCTTGTTCTGGCAAAGGATTTCAGCATGTTGTTTAAATCACAACAGAAGCCAGCAAAGGAAATGAAGAGGAGCACACAGGGTGTTTTTAGGTTTCTTGAGTTGTTTGGTTGGTTGGTTGTTGGTTAGTTTTTGTGTGTGTGTGTTTTCATTTGGTTGGGGTTGTTTTTGTTTTGGCTTTTTTTTTTAGATGATTTTTTAATATATACAATTACTTCATGTGGTATTTTGGTTTAATTTTTTTCCACTATCATTTTTATTAAAAAAAAAAAAAAGGCAAGCCAAACATCAGTTCCTTTCAAACCAGAAATTAATTCCCTGCCATGAAGTGACTGATGTGTGAACTCAATTGCTTTTCCTCAGTGACATTTCACAGAACCTAATTGTATCTTAATGCTCTTTAACAGATATGGTTGGTATTTACTGGTGACGTGGTGGCTCAGCTAACAAATAATTTGTTAGGTTATCTCTATATAAAAGTTGTCACATTCCTCAAGTGGAGTAGCTGTGGTCAAGCTGGAGAAGTACTGAAGTATTTTGGGATGATAGATTTTTATATTTTTTTTGTAATTCTAACAGCTAGAATTGTAAATCAGGTTCACTAGGAAATTTAATCCTAATAAGCTTTGATGTTAATTGTGTAGTTCTCACCATACATCTTGAGGAAAGAGCATAAATAATTGTGGATTCTAAAGTCCTGAATAAGCTATGGAGAAAAAGGTTAAGAAAAATGAGGGGGAAAAGGCAACTAGATGATGCCTGCTGAATAGGGGGAGGTTGTGTGTAACTATCCACTCTGCTACTAGGGGGCTACACCACCTCTGCAGTGCTAGAGGGATTTTGTTGCTTCCTTGTATGCTAGAGAAGGCACTAAAGAATACAAATTATTGACAATCTGTGGGTGATTCTACTCTCCAATTCCCCCCATGAAAACTCATGTTATGAATTATAACATGTGGGAATTAAAAGGACTTCCCATGGTGGATTTTGCCACCTGCCCATGTGCAGTGCCCCTGAGCAGAGGCCCGTTGTTCATGGAGGAGCAGTGATGGTCATCTCTGTCTCTGAAGGTGCAGCAAGAGCCTCCTGTCCTGACATCCCTTCTGTTTGCAGAGGAAACCATCTAGACAGGGCTTTCCTTGTGCTGGTTTTGGCTGGGGTTGGGTTCATTTTCTCCTCAGTAGCCACTATGGGCTGTGTTCTGGGCTTGGCAACAGGGATGGTCTTGTTATTGCTGAGCAAGGCTTGTGCTCCTCTGTTCCTCACCCCACCAGTGAGCAAACCAGGGGTGCACAAGAAGCTGGGAGGGGACACAGCTGACCCAAGGGATATTCCAGACCATATATTCAGTGTATAAAGCTGGGAGAAGGAGATGAGGGGATGGTCAGTGATGCCATTTATCTTCCTAACTACTGTCAGGTGTGATGGAGATGGTTGAACACCTGCAGGGTGCTGGGAAGTGGGGGGTGGATTCCTTGTGCTCTGCCTCTGGGCAGCATTACCCACTAAACTGTCTATCTCACCCCCTGAGTTTTGCCACTTCCACCCTTCTGTTTCTCTCCTGACCTGCTGCAGGGGAGGTTGCCAGCTGCTGTGTGGAGCTTATCTGCCGGCTGGCTTTACACCACAGCTTGTAAGAAAGTCCAGTAACAGCCTAAATGACCGAAGCAGTGTAACTTTTCCCTTGGCAGGGTCTGCATCATGTGCTGCACCTTGATCAGAGACCTGACTGGAGCTGCACAGCAAGGGGGGGGATTCAAGCACCTCAAGGAATGTAAGATTATTTGGATTTTTCTGTCATAGTGTTATCCCTAATAAAGGGCATGTGAGGGCTACTTTAGAGACTGAGTGTGGTGTGTTTGTTTGTTTTTTTTTTGCTAACTGCCATCACAATTAACCAGCACCACCTGGTGCAAAGTAGCCCCTGTGCTGCACCTGGCACAACTCTTGCACTTGCAGTCTGCTCTTTTTTTTCTGATGCTGCAGCTGAAGAATAAAATTGTACAGAAATTCAAGGGGTTTATTTATTTTTATTTTTTGCATGGAGAGATCTTGCATTTGGCATCTTCGTGATTCTGCTTCAAGCCCATGAAACTGAAAGTTTAACGTGCTCCGGAGCTTGTCTCGGCTGCACCGTTCAAAGCAGTGCGTGTGTGAGCCGGGCCGGGCCAGAGCGGGGCCGGAGAGGCGGGGGCGGGGCAGGGACAGACGCGGAGGGGGGAGCACCAGGAGCCTCGTGCCGCAGCCGCTCTCAGCACTTCACTCCTGAACCCGCAGCCTTTGCAGCTTCGCGCACAAAACCCCCCTCCTCCAAAAAGCTGTAAGGCCCCCGCTTCTTGCCGCGCTGCTGCCCGCGGCTGGCAGGAGGGGTGCGGGGAGCGACCGCTGCTTTCGGCCGCAGCCTCCGCCGGCGGGAGGAAAAAAGGCGGGAGCACCGGGTCGCGCGCGGCAGCCCGTGGCCCCACAGCACCAGCGCGCGCGGGTCCCTCGCGGGCCCTCCGGCTCCCGCCTCTGAGGCGGTGCCGCCAGGGCTGGGCTGGGCACCCGCCTCAGGGCTCGGCACCCTCCGCCTCCGGGCTGGGCACCCGCCTCCGGGGCGTGCTCGGCGGCAGCGGCTGGCAAGGAGAAGGGAAGGCAGACCGGCGGCGGGAGCGGGGCAGCGGCAGCCGGCGGGCCGGCCATGGTGGGCCTCAAGGAGGAGCTGCTGAAGTCCATCTGGCACGCCTTCACTGCCCTCGACCTCGACCGCAGCGGGAAGGTCTCCAAGTCCCAGCTCAAGGCAAGTGTCGCGGCCCGGCCGGGATCAGCGAGGGGCGGCGAACCCCGGGGACGCGGTGCGGGTCTGGGAGGCTGCGACGCGCGTCCGGGGCTCTCCCCACCGGCTGCCTCCGCAGAGGACGCGGGGGAGCTGGGTTCGGGGCCTGCCCGCGGTGGTCGCGCTCGGGGCTGGGCGAGGGGCCGCAGCCGCCTGTTCGCAACTCGCCTGGGGCCGGGAGCTGCCCTGTCCGTGCTCGGGCCGCGGCGGCTCCTGGACGAGTCCGTCCCACAGGAGCCTGGCATGGGCCCGTCCTCGGCCCTGAGGGAGCTTATTCACATTCTGCCCAGGCAAGTGCTTCGTCCTGCCCGGGACGGCAGTGCACAAACCCCTGTTGTACTTCTGTTCTGCTTTGAACCGCCTGTCCTTGGTGTGCTTTCTGGCCAAAATATTTTGTGGGCTAGCCACAAGGTCCCGTCTATAGGGGTTGGCCGCATCCAAGTGAAATTCATGGCTTGCCAAGGGGAGAGCGAGGTTCCACAGTGCTCTCTTTTTTGGATATAAACAGGAGAATTAGTCAAGAGGCTCCAACTGTGCCATTCTTCCTTAGCTTATATGCTGAAGTAACGTTTGTGCTCTTAAAAGAGCTCTCAGGCAGCTTGCTGAATCCGATCCCATCTTGGCCCTGCTTTATGAGACCATCTTGGCCCTTGAATAATAGCAGGAATCTGGCTAAATAAATATTTTGGATAAGATCGCAACACCTGTCGACGTGAAGACTGTAGGTCCTTGTATCGAGTGCTGGAGTTGTGTTGGCTGCGACTGTTTGCTGAACTTTGTGAGGTTAATTTATCAAGTGAGAGTGGCTGTGCTGCTGGAGGAATTTCCAAGCGTGCTCGGTACCCAAGAGCCTTTTTTTTTTTTTTTTTTTTTTTGTCAGCATTATGTAATAGGCGTCCCCAGCACGCAGTGTGCTGCAAGCAGCCTGTTCCTCTTCTCCTTTTCTTGTCTCGGGGTGATCAGAGTGTGAGATATGGCCCAGCTCGGCCAGAGGTGACTGTGGAGCCAGAGCTGGGCAGGAGCCCAGACCTGACTGCGAGCTCAAGATTAAATAGGTGCAGGTCCCAGCTCTTCTACAGGTGGTGTCAGGAAAGTGAATACTTGTTTTGCAGGACTAACAGAAGCAGGTTGTGGGGAGCTATTATTTTCTCTCTCCTTTTGAAAGGAATCCTGTTTTCCTGTGACGTTACCACACCTTGTGTGTGCTCTGTGACTTGTGTGCTCAGTGCAGTGACCCGGGAAGTGTCTGCAGCATGTGCCAGGGTGCTGGCCACTGGAGAAGCTGCTGTGGTCTTACAGGTGCTGGTGTGTTAAATGGCTAAGGAAGCAGCTGGTATGCTGGTGGGCTCGTAGAGCTTGGCTTGCTCTGATGGAGTGAGGTGAAAAAATAAAAAAGGAGAGGGGAAATAAAAAGCATCACCTCCTTACCCAGCAAACATCTTCCCAAACAGCTTTTATGTTTCATGCTGTCTAGCTGTGACAGAGGAGAGAATGCAGAAATAGGTCTGGAATGGAGGTTCTGCCTTTTCCTGTGGCCACCAAGAATTAGCTTGCAGGAAATGTGAAATGGTAAAGAGGGACCTTCTGGAGGCTTTCTGTGGCAAACGGTGAGTGTAGTGTCCAGCTGGTAGCCCCAGCAGGGAGGAAAGGATGTGCAGTAGGGCAGTGGCTCCACATGGGTGCAGCAGAAGGGGTAGACAGGACAGGGAAACAGAACAACATGGCACTAAATCAATCAGACAGGAACTTCTAAGAAGATATTTCACAATAAAGTGTTTCTCATCTGTGCTACCATAAGGAAAATGCAATACCCCCAGAGAGGGGAGAGAGGAGGTTTGGAGATTAACAGGTTAGTAGAGATCTGTGGCATTAGAATGATATGTTTTAGTGAAACACCTAGTATTAAAAACCAAAACAAAACTAAACATCAAACTGGCAAAAATGTTTTCTTGAGAACAGTATACAATGTTGTAACCCTCTCCAGTAAGAAAACGTATGGATGTTTGCATTGTATAATCCAGTACAAGATATTGCTGTTGTGTTGCACAGAAGCTATTAAATATAACATGGTGGTTGGAGAGTGATTTCTAGTTTCTCTTGCTAGAAGTGGTCTTTGAGCCTGCCATAAAAATAAATCATTTTCATTAAACGCTATGAAAAAAAATGTTATGTAGCCAAGGCCCTACTGTGAAGAGTTGGCATCACAGGTTGGTTTTAATGCACCTAAAGCAGTGGGATGGAGATGAGTGAATTGGACCTGTTTCGTAGTCTGGAGAAACAGCAAGTGCTTGGAGGAAAAACGAGGACTTGCTTGCAATAATAAAGATTTTATAAGATGTCTTTTATCCATTTCTGGCTTTTTTATATGTTCTGAGCTGCTGAGAGAAGAGACAGACAAATCACTCTGTTGTGTAACTTGGCATATTATTACAGTATGCACTGATTTAATTCTTTTGTCTAATTAGTAGTCTTCAGAAGTTCTACTGTTCTGCTGACTGAATATCTTACCCTTTTTTCTACACCAGTGGAAACAGTTGTGTGTTCTGAAATTACACCTTTAAGTGTGGACACAACTATGACTTTATCAGTGTGCTTCAGCACTTCCAGACACTGATACAGCAAGGCCAAAGTGTAAGTTTTGTTAATAGCTACTGTTGTGATTTGAGCATAAGCTACAGGCAGATACTTTCCTGTATTGAAATCCAGGGCCATTTTTTTTTCCAATCTTCAATTTTAAAATTAACTCAGTATCAAAGTTTGTGTAAGTTGCTCACATTCAATCTGTTTTTCATTCATCCAGGTTTGAAACACCGTAGTTTCAGTTGTAGTAACACTGTCTGTTAAATGTAAGTTCTCCTTGCAGCATGTGTGTGGGGTTGGATCTTGGAAGGAATACATGCCAATTAGTTGTTACAGCCTCTCTGGAAGCTCTTCCTTACATTGCTTTGTGCCTTGTCTCTGCTTAGGCGGTTGGGTATTTGGCTGTTCTTGTTCTGCTTTGTGTGCTACTGCTGGGGTGAATCTTCAGAGGTTTGGGTTCCTGGTGGTGTATCTTTATCATGAAAATACAGTCTCATTCAGGCTTGTAATGTAGGTGACCAAGTTACTAGTCAAGCTTAGAAAATTTAAGCTGGTTTTTGATCACATCTTGGATGTTACAGGATTATTATACCTCTTATCTTTGTTTTGCCTGCGTACTAAATGGGAAGAGGAAGAATGGTGTAATCAGGGGCAGGAGGGATGGTCCGAAAGGAGAGGAAAGCCTGGAACAATGTAGCCAGACACTGGAAAGGTTGAGAGCCCGTGACGAGTGGGCAGGACCCCAGCAGACAATTGACTTTGTACAGCACTGAAGGGTGGTAGGAAATTAGTCACTATGACTCACTGTGAGAGAGTTGTACTCTGGTGTTATTAATGGGCCTTAGAAACATTCGTATTAGGGTAGCCATGGGGAATTGTGTTTGTACGGAGTGAGGGGAGTGATGCTTCTCTTCTGGAAGAGCTGGCAAACCAAGGTAGCTTGTAGCTTAGAAAGGGGGGCCTTAGGAAATGATGGGGCCATGATACTGTGCTTGAAAGGAGCAGCTGCCAGTGGATCAGTAGCCTGTTCAAACTTCGGCCTTGAGGTTTTGTTGCCTGGTTTCAAGGCAGATGCAGAAGAAAGGTGCAGTAGCTGGAGAATGTTTACTGGGATCTCCTCCTCATATGCCCTGGAAGCCATATGGCAGAAAGTCAGTTCCCTTGGCAATTGGACAGGTGCAGCTTCACCAGTACGTGACTAGGGGCCGAAGGGGATGTGCTGAGAGTGAAGGCAAGAGGAAAAGTGAGGTTGTCCAAAATGGAGATAAGGGGTCTCTGGGTGCTCAGGGGAGAAGGGGGCAAGAGAAGGAAGAGGTGATGTGGGCAAAGGGCACTGGTGGCAGGTGGTGAGCTGGTGGAGGCCAGGCCTGCTGATGCTCATCCGAGTGGTCTGGAGGGTGCTGCACTAACCCTGGGGGTATGGAATGAGACTCCAATGGAGCCTTTGCTCCCCGTGGCTAAGAAGAACTACCTTGGAGATGCTGTGGCATGAGAAGCTGTACCCTGAGGTGAAAAGCCCTGGCTGAAAAGCCCTCGTGCCTGTGACAAGGTGCTGCCTATTTGAGGCTGGTTTTCACACTAGTCAAAAAATGGAGAGGGAATGTACTTGTGAGTAGCCTTATTTTGGCTGGCTGGCTGCTGACATGGATGGCAGGGAGAGAAGAGCCAAGAATGTCTTGGAATGAATTCACATGAAGCTGCTGAATGGAGCTGTAGGGATTTGTGATGCCAACATTTTAAAGTCTTAAAAAGAGCTGGGGGAGGGAGCAGACTTCCCCTGAAAGATGGAAAAGGAAAAGAAGAAAGTACTGAAGAAGCTGACAATAGGTGCTGTAGGATTAGTCTGCCCTGGTAATGCTTCTGCTGTCATCTGGGTCAGATTTTTGTTGCTGAGCAGTAAGTAGTCTAGCAGGTCTTCCTTTCACCTTTGGAAATACAGATCACTTCTACTGACAGGGTTCAGTGGAACTACTCAGATAGTAACAATTCAACACATGCTTAAAGCTTTGGAAAATCAGTGTTTTGTGAAATGGGAGCATAGGGGAGCAGCAGTGATGGAGCAGAACTGGGCTGGAGATCTGCACCACAGGTAGAGCAGCATGAGACTGGCCAGAAAGAAAATAAATCCAAAGTCCATCATGACCTTTGGTGTTCAGCTTGCTGGTTCCATCCAGTTAATTCTGTTGAGAGCAGAACACTCTCAGTATTCCCTGGGCACCACCAGGCATCTTTCCTATGAAACTTTTCACTGGAAATAGAAAAGTAGTGCGAACAGTTCCCTGGTGTTGTGGAGCCTTTGCAGATGGCTTGTGCTGTCTCATGGACACTGCTGTGCCCGTTTGCTGCAGCAGGGATGAGTTTCTGGGCTGGGGTAGGAGTGGGGGAGTTGGCTCTGGCATGAAGGTAGATTGTTAAATGTGGCATCCAGAGCATAATAAGTGCTGAAATAAAAAAGCTGCCTAGCAACCCTGTAGGCACAGGAGGAATAATCCTTACTGGTGCAAAACATCCTCATGGTTGATAGAACTTCTGCAAGGCAAGGACATTTTTCATACCCCAATTAGTGTAGTGCTTAGCTCTTTTTTTTTTATTATTATTATTATTTTATTAAATTGATCATTAAAATTGAGTATATAATGATGCAGACAATATGATTTGAGAGAATAAAACAGAACGAGACCTCGTGCAGAATTTCCAGGCTTCTTGAAGAATTCAGCCTGCTCTTGGCAGTGTCAGAGAATAGCACTGAATCAGTTATGCTTTTAGAATATTTGTCTTAGCTGAGCATTTCTTTAGTTAGAGTATTAACAACTACAGTCTGGTTGGAAAACTGATTCATCTTTATCTCTCAGAAATTCAAGAATCCCTCTGTGTTCTATAAATAACAAGAGAAGCCTTAAATAGAAGGGGAAATACACATGATAGTACAATTCCCCCCATGTAAATCACATGGACTCAAATACTTGATTTGATGTGGTGGTTCAAATGAAAGATAAGATTGTGGAGGGTAGTGTGAAATGTGATAACTGCTCAGAAAATCTAGCTTTTGTTGTAATGTGGCTGCTGCTGCTGTTTTCCTGGTTTTAAACTGTTGCAGCTGATTAGCTCCAGTGGTTTAGTGCTGGCATATGCCAGTGAAAATGGGTCTTTTTCATGGATATCTAAAAGAAAGTGTAACTTTGGAGATACACTTTGGAAGGAGGAATTACTCTGAACTGAGCTTACAACTTAAGGGACCTTGTAGGATTTTAAGCTAACTAGTGCTTAGACTCTGCATGTCTCTCTGTGATACCTAAGAAAAACAAATGTACATTAATTCTGGGGGCAGGGGTGAGGCCCAGGCATTTTCAGTGTGTGACATAGGTTTGATTTCCTAGGCTTTGACGACTTTGGACTTTCACTTCTTGTTTTGCAGCTACCCCATCTCTACCACTTTATGTGTACTTGCCTAAATAGACCTGCTTAGAAATGTTCTGCACACTTTTTATTCTCTGTATCTGTTTTTTGTGGGATTCTTGTTTGTGTTAGTTTTTTAATTTTATGCTGCACAGTGAAAAAGTAAAACTTACACTAAAATTCATTTGCAGTCTGTTCCATCTAGTTGCTGACTTCAAAAAAGAAATGCCAGGAGCAGCATGTAGCATGTCTCTTCAAAGGATACAGTTGCTTTTTCTTCTCCCTAATCTTGTTTTTATACCTGTGTTTTTTGCCTTTGGATCTTAGTTACAATTTTTCAATGCAGACCATTTGTGGCCATGTGGAGTTAAATCCATGTGGAGTTCAGTGGCTGGTTCATGGTCTTCAGAGGTTTAACTCTGCATGTGGCAAGAGCAGGGCTCCCGAGGGACAGTGTTCAGGAGCCAGCAGGCACCATGGTACAGGGCTGACCTGGCTGGAGACTGTGTGACCAGTAAAAGGCATGGCACTGTCCTTCTGAGGAAGCTGCTGGTGGCACAGGAGGTCCTGCTACCCAGGTGGCACAGGAGGCCCTGCTACCCAGGCTCTGCCTTCCTCTGGTGGGTAGTGAGCCCTCCCTTTGTGTGCAGAGCTCAGCCCAAGATGGGAAGCTGAGATGTGTTGGCCACAGTTAGTTTTCAGTATTTCAGTACTTCCTTAAAACTAACCAAGCGTGCAGCCTCTGCTTGAAGGTCCTGTCTCAAGCACAGACTGAGTGCTGGGGTGGGTGTTAGCTCCTGACATAGCTTATGCAAATACCTTTTAAAATAAACATGTGAGGAGCATGCCTAAACCCTTCCCCTTTCTGTAATATTCCTTTGTTAACTGAAACGTGGGGTGAATGTTGAGGAGCAACCCAAAAGCAAGCAGATGAGAGAAATACCTAGTGCATGCTTTAGCTTTAGCAGGGATTTCTTTGTAAGCTAAAGTAATATATTGAGTTGTTTATTTTGTTCCTGGGTCTCATGATACAGTAAATATTTATAATTTCAAAGGCCTGGTGTTTGTGGTTGTTTTCTGGAGCTATCTAATTTCACTCTGTAAATGCTACTCTGTGGTTCTGCACGCCTCTCCTGGTATTCACATTCACAAGTGTATGTGTCCAAAGGGCAGCCTCTGTAGCTGTGTTTGCACTTGTGTAGCCATGGACCTACCTGTGAGCACACTGCTGCTCTAAAGGTGAAATTGTCTGAAGCTGTTGAATCCTTGGAGTCAACTTTCATAGTTACAAAATATTTTGTAGATGACAAAAATCTGCAGGGCAGAACTTCTGCTGGCAGGAGTGTCCCTTTGGGCATGGTTTTGGAAGTCCCAGATCTGCTCTGGAGGGCACACAGCGTGGCTGAGGCTGACAGCAGTGTCACTGGTTGCTCTTCTCTCCCTAGGTTCTCTCTCACAACTTGTGCACAGTGTTGAATGTTCCCCACGATCCAGTGGCCTTGGAGGAGCACTTTAGGGATGATGATGAAGGACCAGTTTCCAATCAGGGTTACATGCCTTACCTGAACAAATTCATCTTGGAAAAGGTAAGTTGTGAGTTCCTGTGTGAGCATCTTCAGTGGACTTCTGCTTGCAAGAAGCATACTGGTGTGCAGGCACTGGTGGAGAGTGTGCCCGTGTGGGGTCATGGTGTGGTGGGAACTCTGGATGGACAGTCTGTGCCTGTCATGGAAGGCTGCACTGTTCTCCACTTTGTTGTCTCCTTGTTTTCTTTTTCCTGTTATTCAGGTCACTGTCTAAGCTATGTTCATATTAACAAAGCACCTCAGCTTGAATTGATTTGAAGGTGTCTTGGAGCTATAGATTGTCCCACCTTATAGTATGTCTATAATACTGTCATAGACTCCTTTGCAAACAGGAAGGGCAAAAATATCTTTAATGTCTATTCAAAAGGTAATTTTATAAATAGATCACTTCAAATAGTTACAGTGGGTGACATTATAGAGATTTGTTAAATGTCATCTTTTAGGTTCTTTCCTTTGATGTCTGGGCATGCTTCAGTCTTCTGTTGTGGCTTGTTTGGAGGAAGCTCCAGAAAGACAAGCAGGGTTTCCTCAACTCCTCTCTCCCTCTTGTTCTAAGACAGGCAGTCACTGAGTTTGAAAGTAAAAAATACATTTTATTCCTGCTTTTTTTTCTGAGAGCTTCTGCCAAGATACTGGTCTAGATGGTAAAAACCAGCCCACGTGATAGTGCAAACATACCAGCTTCAGTATCACTGACTTCTTGCACGCTTGAGGGCTGCCCCCAGAAGCCCTCACACTTTGATGTTGTGGCTGCAGATACATGTGTGTGCTCGCTTTATATCCTGAACTGACATGCTGCTGCAAAACCCAACACAGCAACTGCAGATGGTGCAAACTCCTTAGCCCAGTTTGCTGATTTCTGCTGCTTCTTGAATCTACATTTAATACTAGT
>JAOEGS010010617.1:0-14219 GCA_025447755.1 Corythornis vintsioides
CGATCTCATTAAGAATGTTTTTATCTTCCTTTTTTTTTTTTTTTTTTTCTCTCTTTCGAGAGCTAAAAACTATAGTTTTAGTTTCACCAGGTGACAGAAAACATTAAAAAAATCCACAGATTTAAAACATTTACAATAGTCAGAAGCTTTAAAGGTATTTTGGAAGCTAAAAAACAATAGGCAAATTCATAATCCATTGCCTTTCTTTCTTTTTACTTTAGACATTTGTGTACTTTACATTTTGCCCTATACTTGAAAGCCTTGTAAGAGAGTCTGAAGGGATCTATTTGCCACAGTGTGAATCTTAGCTGAGCAGCTCGCTGACTGATCCTTAACACTTACCATTTCTCCAGTGAAGGGATTCTTCAGTTTCATCTGTTCTTGTGATTCAAGCACTGCTGATTTTGCAACGTTGATTTCTTTAAACAATATCAGAGGCTTGCTGTGATGTTGTCACCATGGCAACCTGTTTTCCTTTCAATTTGTTTGACCAGGGAGCACTCAGTGCAGTGTGTTTGTGCAACTGTAACATAAAAACAACAGGTGACTTTTTAAAACAAAAACAGCAAGCTCCAGCAAAACCTCTACCCCCTGCCTCTTTAATAAATGTCATCTCCGAGCCTCTAGAGTTTAGACTGCTAATAATTTATTTCATTTATGGGAAGTATGACATTAAAAAAGAAAGGAAAGAACACATAGTTCAATAACAGCTACTATAAAAATATTAAAATAAAACTTGAGAAGCCACTGAAAAGTACACATTTATTCTTTTCTGATTTCCTAATCTCTGGGGTTTACCTCTGAATTTAAACTATTTTAAAACAACAAAGAAAATCCTATTCTCTAGTATTACATTAAATAACATAACATGTCCAGAATGGTCACATAGAAATTACTGATTTTTTGAGCTTGAGAGTGAAATATTTATGCAGTTAAACCAACAAAAAAAGTTAAAATTGCACTTTTATAAGGAATTTTCTGTTTATTTTGCTTGTTTGTTTCTCTGCAGCATTGGGAAAAGGAATGACATGCTATGAAGGTTTAAGATCACAGTCATGCAGAATGGGAATATGAAATAAATCAATCCCAATCAATGGGAATATGAAATCAATCAATCTTCATGCTGCCTTTCATACAGCTGTCTTCAGCATCCCTACAATTTTCTCTCGAGAGGCTGCAATCCTGAGGCTGTGGAGTTAAAGTGACTCCAGTAACTTCTTCACCCATGTTGAAGTCCCATTCTTTCCTGAAAGTCCCGTCATATTCTTTTTAACTTAAAAAGATATTCATCAGTTATCAAATAATCAAGATTTTGAGGTTCTATGTCAAAGGCTATTTGCCTCTAAGATTATCTGTGATTTCATGAGCCTTTTAAAAGTATTTAAGAGAGTCTTACCACCTGGTCTTTAATGAAGCAGATCTCCTATTTTGCAGTCAGAAAAGGTGAAAATGTCAGCTCAAATTATTAATAATTTATTCTCCTTTTTAGTATGCATTTCTATTTAATTCTTAATACAATTCCAGCCTAGAACAGATTGAAAGCTGCTGCATATGTATTCTCATTCTTTTCTGCCTTTTAAAATGAAAATTTACTTTTGTGAATTTCATCAGTATCCCAGCTCATCACAAAATGATGTTCCACACTGATGTTCATGGATAACAACTGAGAAAGAGAGGTGATAACTACTTGGCACTGCCTAATCAGACCCAGCCCTTGGCTGATCTGATCGTGAACTTTGTGCAGTATCAGACTATTATTTAAGGGAATGCTATGGTGAATTGTAGCTACAGAGAAATAACATTTTCAGCCTATTGTGCTAAGATGGATGCATTGAGCAGCCTGGTACTCTGGGCACAGTCACATGTTGTGACTCTAGTTTCTAACAGACTTACATGATGAAGGGAATGTTATGTCAATCACATATTCTTTTGGAATATAAAATATCTCTTTGGGCTCATAAAAAAGTTTTATTTGTTTTAATTTTATTGCTCTGACCAAATTCTCATTAGCACTGGCATTCTAAATATTTCCTTTAAAACCATACTTTTTATGTATAAAGCCTGATCCAAAAAAAGAAAATCGGGTTTTGTTTAGAATTTCATTATTAGCTTATTGTTATCTTTATAACCCTTAAGATAAAATTAACCATCTAGAGATGTCTCAACAACCCCAGAGTATTTCGTGATATGTCTTCTGTTCTTACTGAGATGCCTAATCTTAAATCTTAAAGAATCCATCAGTACACATGTACACTCCACATTTTAAAGTACAAATATCTCATTGTTTTGTCCTAAGTGGAGAAAAAGGAAATAAATCAGATCCATTCTTTAATAACTCACCTTTGTTTTATCTCTTTATGGTTGTAACAAATACGTTCATGATACTTTTCTCACTGGTGGCAATAAAAAGTAAAATATCAGTCAGCAGAACTGCAGAGGGATAAAAAAAAAAAAAAAAAAAAAGAAAAAGGAATGCTCATTGCAAAGCCCTTGAAACAAGTTGTCTTCGGAGGGCAAATGACACTGATATTCCTCATCCAAATGTCTGGCTTCTCAAACTCTAGCATCAGTTCAGAAAGATAATTTTGCCACTGCAAAGGGAATATGATCAATAACTCTCTACCCTGAATGAGTGGGATGATGAAACATTATTAAATGCTTCCAAGAGTGTTAGTCATACAATTCCATTTGATTCTGATATTAAAATATTTAAGGCTCACATGAGTTTCTGTGAAATGTAATGGGTTTTGGTTGAGTTCTTTGAGAATTTTCTTCTTTTTTTTGGTAATTTTTTTTACATCTATAGATATCTCACATCAGCATCCTCCATCCTCTTAGAAAATCAAGAACGTTTTAAAGAGAGAAAAAAAAAAGACTGCTGGCAAAGAGATAAATTAGTATGAGAACAATGAAGAACAAAATATATTGATTAGCAAAGACTGAACAACTAGAATCCAGAATTAATGTGACAAACTATAAGTCACTGTACAATGCCTAGATCATGTAGAGGTAGCCTGCCTTGCCTATTTACAGATTCAGCAGTAAAACACATTTGCAGACCCAAATTTAATTTTTTGAAAACTGCACTGAGATTTTATCTTGCTGTTCATTGCTCTGTAGTACATTTGTTCCAAGTTGTAGTGCAACTTTGTTCAGTTTATTATCTACCTTCAGAATAAGTTATTATGAAATGAAAGTGTGCACGGTAGTATTCAGTAAAATAATTCTTCCCCTTAGAACTATAGCAGCTGCATAAGTGCTTAGTCATGCTATTTATTTATACAATAATGTTGATTGACAAATATTTCCTGCTCATCAAAATTTCATAGCCTGAACGCTCTAATTTTTGTGGAAGTTATAGTTTTAATGCTGTTTCTCTTGCAGTGAAATACTCCAAGGACTGCAGAAGTACATAATAAGCTTGGTGGGATTAATGAAAAAATACATTAAGGTATTATGAATGAGTGCTTGCTGATAAACATTGACATTTTTCATTCAGTCTTCCCTGAAAAGATGCTTTCCACTAAAATGAAATTGACAGTGCTCATATCTAGGACCTTCAGGCTGATAGATGAGGTAACAAGTCAACTTATTGGCAAAGCTGATTGATTCCTTCTAACTTGAGTCAGAGTCCTCTGTAAGTACCAGACTCTTCTCTCCAGCTGGTCTCAGCCCCCTCTGCAGCTCAGGTAACCTCAGCAATGACATTAAGGTATTTCTCACATTTAAACTGCTGCTGAAGACTAGATTATTTTTACTAGTTCTGTTTTCTTGGTTTTTTTTTGTTTTTTTGTTGGGTTTTTTCAATTGGTTCTTTTTTCTTCAGTTTTTATGGTCATAGTACTTTATAGTAGTTCTACCTTCAGAAACATTCACCTCCTATAAGCTATCAGAAAGATATTTTTTGTCCTATTACTTACTTTATATTTTCTTTCTAGATCACATATTCCACTTCCTTCTACACACAACAATCTTATTATCTAATTGTTGACAGAACATCTCTGTAATAATTTAATTTATTGGAAAGTACCTTTAAATAGGTCAGTAGTGTACTCAGGCATAAACAATTTATAATTATTAGCCACGTATAAAGATATTTGAACTCAACATTACAACATGCTGCGTTTGCTTGCTGTCTGTCTTTATAACTGTAGAGGTCATTGGTGGCTCTATTTGAACACCCTTCTGTCACAGGTACTATTGCTCAGTGCAGGCAATTCATATTAATTCATGGTAGGTATTCTGCTTCACTTTCCCCTTAGACAGGCCAGCAGCAAATGGAAATCCTGTATCCAGGAGATGCTATTTGACCTGTTTTCTTTCATCACAAACACATGCTTTGGCCAGTACCAGCCGCTGAATGGGTTTCACTATAACCATAAATACTCCCCCAGACATTTCATAGGACTGATCTAGTTATCATTGCCTCGTTCATATTGAAGACCTATTAGGTTGTCTTTCTTGTAAATGTCCAGGCTTTGCAACAACAGAAGCGCCCTGAATTGTACTTATTTATTTATTCACCCCAGTAATTATTTGAACCTTAAAGTTTTCTGCAGAGGAGAACAGCACTGGATTCTAATAGCTAGCATCCAAAGAAAGGCATTTTTTCCTCCATTCCTAGACTGTAATTCTATTACTTGTCAATTTGCTAGCAGCCATCACTTCGAGGTGTCTCAATAGCTTACTATAACTCTGCAGCGCTGGGCCAACACACACAGTACCTTCTGATAATTCTGTAGCTATTTAGGCTGATATCCCTTCACAATGATTTCTCTGTCTCCAGCTGCTTTTGGGATAAATCTGCCTGTGCCATAAGAACAGGATTTTCTTCTGGGACAGCCTGTTTAGGATCAAAAGATATATTGTTCAATTCAAGCTTTTCTAGTGATTATTTATCATCTTACAATGGCCTAACCATTGGCATGATTCACAGCCATTAGAGAATCTGTTAAAGCTTTGGATCAGTTTTTAGCAATAGATGTTGAAATTCTCAGAGTTTCATAGTGTCTGCAACTCATGTTTCTTTCACTTCAGTATAAAGATTTGCTGCTGTTCTTGACACAAAATAATTGAACTGAGCACTGTACAGTAAAGTACAATTGATTATGTACTGAAATTTGAGACCTTTCCTGGGTCCCATTTTTCAAGTCTGACACAAGCATAATATTTCAAAGATGAAACATGATAAATGTAAATATTTAGACCTAATCCAACAATAACACATAGCAAGTGCAATAGCACTGTCTATTCAGGCACACCTGCAATTAAATAATGTGATAAAAAATTTCATTGCGGAGAAAATTTGCATTTTTGGTGAAGGTACATCATAAAACTTTTTTTACTGGTGTATAATGACTTAGAAGAGAACAGATTATTGCATTAACTTGCTGGTCATGAATGTTACCAAGGAAATAAAACCACAATCTTTAAAACTACTTCTAAACAAACAAAACATATGCAATAAACAGAATAATTTTTTACACCTTCCTGTAGCCCCTCCAGGTACTGGAACATTGCTAGTAGGTCTCCCCAGAGCCTTCTGTTCTTTCTTTTCTCTGGGATTTGGTCGCACAGGGAGGATTAAGTTTCTCTTCTCTGATTAACTCATTTCTTGCCGCCACATAATTCTTAACCTATTTCTTGAATCAAGAATAATGATAAATAGCTAATCATCAAGTGAATGTATATTACAAATGTAAATATATCACATGTGGGTTTTTTTGACAATGGACAGGCAAGTCTGGTTTTCTACCTTTAAAATTTTCACTAAACTCTCTGAAAGAAACAACACAGTTATACAGCTCACTTAGGAGGACAACATTAAATAAGTATAATTTAAAATTAATTAAAAGCCCACTATCTTTTATTCATCTGATGTGTAAAACTAGCATGTAAATTAAATTTTCTAAGTATCTGTCTCAAGTTAGTGAAAGTGGTGAAATGATAAAAAGGGAAGTTAATGTGGAAAGGAAAGGAAAAAAGGAAAGGAAATTAGCTGTGGCATGGCAAACCCCAGGGGCCTTTGCACTGTGTCTAGATCTATCACTTGCACTGCCGGGGCTTTATATGCAAAGCTTACATTCTCTGTAGCACATGTGCTGCCACTGATGTATTGCAGGAAGCTCTCCTCCTAAATATGTGTAAACACGTTATTTCCAATACTGAATGGTGTTAGTACAATGCAATTACAGGAATTAATCTCTCCCCAGATTATGCTAGCTAAAAAAATGGGACCATAAAACTGATTACATGTGTTTGCTTATTTAAGGAAGGAAATGAAATCTTGTGTAAATCATCCTTTAGTAGGAGAAAACAAGCAAACAAAAAGGATCAAGTAATGGATGAAGGGATATTTTTGTGAGAAACAAATTAAAATGTATTGTTAAATATTAAAGCATCTTAAGGTGCTCTTTTCATAAATGAGCACAGAACTCTCTGATTTTCACTCTTTTCTGTAGTTGAATCTTTCAGTGTTTCCAGTGGATTATCTCCTGAAGCCCATAGTGTGTGTGTGTCATTGCCTGGGTAATTCTCTCTCAAAAATTTCATAGCTATTTTAGCTAAGAGAGCAGAAAGGCCATAGAATAAAAGAGATGAAACCTATGGGAAGAAAATAATAAGGAAGAAACATACCTGATTTATCCTTTTTCCTGGATAAGATTTACCTGGGCAGGTTCCATGCAAGCTTTTAGTGGATCATAAAGTGAAGTGTAAGGTATATTTAAAGCTTGATATTCTCATGGGATAAATTTATCTTAAAGAGAAACGAAGATAAACTAAATTGTATCAATACTGAATATGGTCTGACAAATAAGCTACTGATTGAATTCTCCATTCAGAATATGTGGATTTTATCATTCTAGAAGTCTAGAAAGTCAACACTGAAATCTGTCAAGGGCTCTAACTGAACAGTAAACATTAATTACTCTCAATTTTGACAATGTTATTTTCTTAATCTGGCTTTTGTTACATTAATACAACATCAGAGAAGTTAACAATTCACTATTAGTATCAGAGATGTCTTACAAATTAAAACAAGAATTAATTTCTTCAGTTTGGGAAATGAAACACAAAAGCCATGGAGGAACGAAAAACCCTAGAAGATCATTATTAGTATGAATAAAATTGTGTCTTTGGACAGATAAAAGAATCAAATTGAATCTTATCCATTATGTCAGTTGGAAGGGATCTACAACGCTCATCTAGTCCAACTGCCTGATCCATTCAAGGCTGACCAAAAGTTAAAGCATGTTATTAAGGTCATTGTCCAAATGCCTTCCAGTGTCTGTAACGCCTGGAGTACAAGCAACCTCTGCAGGGCAGCGCTAGATGGATGTCCCCAAGAGCAGGGCACCGAGACCCTGCCCAGGGGACCGTGCGCCTGGAGCGGCACCTTGTGGAACCTTCTCATCAGCCGTAGCTGTGGGCGGCTCTGGAAGGTCCATCCCGGCGCCCCCGGCTGCTCGAAGCAGGCGGCGTAAAGCTGCAGGAGGGGGTTGGGGAGGAGGGGAGCGGGGAGGAGGGGGCTGGGGAGGAGGGGAGCGGCGGGTACTTGTGTCTGTGCGCACTCCCATCGCTCCGCCAGCCGTTCCCCTGGACTCCGATCGATGCCGGCACCATCTCCGCTGTAGAAGTCTCTCCTCCCTGCAGGGGGAGGGTACACTTTATACTAACTTCTTCGCGGGTGGCGACATCGATCAGCAAAGGTTCTGTGCTCTTGGATACGAGCCGCCGACAGAGGCGGGGCTGACGCTTTCATTGGCTCTCAGAATTCCCAGGCATCACCCGCAGGGGGTAATGGAATTCCTTCTGGGGGCGGGGGGAGTGTTTCTGCCTAACTGCCGGCTCCGGCTTCTGTCTCATCCCGCTTGAGCGCAGCGGCTGCTGCCTTTCCGTTCACCCTGAGTTGTTCCCACGGCTCCGTAACCAGCACAAGTGAAGGGCTGCGTGGCCAGCGACTCCCCTTGTCACCGCATCCTCCTCCTCCCAGGAGTCTACGACCGAAGCAGGCTGGCCGTTCGCGTCTACCAGATGAATAATCTGCACAACGCGCGTTCTTCATCCTTAACGCCCCGTTTTCCTAGGAGCCGCGTCAATAGCATGGATTTTCTCCTCTGCTGAAGTCGGAGCCGCCATGGCGTTGTTCCAGCTGTTACCTCCTTGCTGTCTCGGAGCCGCCTGGACTCGGCTCCGGCTCTGATCTCCGCTCGTGTGCTCAGCGGGGCTCCGCCTCCCGCCGCTCCGCGGGCTCTGTCCGAAAAGCAGCCGGAACGAGCGTTTGACGGCGAGCTCACGGCTGAGGCTGCAGCGTAGCGAGCGCGGCGGAATATTGCCACTCACGGCTGGGATGAGGCATTGAGATGGTTTCCACTGGCAGAGAGTTTTCACTGTAGTGAAGTCTGCTGAAATCAAATGAAGGAGCAAGCAAACACGCAATTAAACCAAAACAAATAACGCAAGTGTAAACTGTTTGAAAGGAGAAGACAGCCACAGTATCAATTATTAACAAATGAATATTTAGACTTGAGATGTGATTGTTTCGGAAGCTCAGCTGTGGGCACGATTTGAGCACTGTACACTCCATAGATTTGCAAGACTGTGAATAGCACTAATGGGAATTCATAGCCAGCGAGTCTCATTTCCAGCTGAACTAATGACTGATGGCTCAGTTGTGGCACCAGCTTACTCTGCAGTCTTACAGCCCTTTACTATTTCTGTAAAAACTATACTTGAAGTAAAATTATCTTAAAAACTTAAAAAGATAATGAGAAAATATCTATTTAGAATGTGCAATGGCATTATGTTTGCTAGTTATCTTTAAAAGGCCTCATTCAGAAAGTTCCTTCAAATGAATAGAAAAAGTGGTCTGAGAAATAAATGAGTGGTTATCTGAGACTCAGATTCTTTGCCATTAAAACTGGGCTAAAAACTTCATCTCATTAGGGCATTAAATTCAATGAGTATATTTTGTGTCTTACTAGATGTGCCTTAGAAAGGGAAAAGAGCCTATATATATATATTATTGTTTTGAAATGTTCTTGTATAAAAAGCTGTACAGACTTACATGTGTGCAAATGGTGTTATATTTTTTTCCCAGAAAAATTATGGTAAATTATAAATGTGAAATACTACCCAGAATATTGAACCCTATTAAATCCCTTATAAAAGGTACATTTTACATTTTAAAAAGAATGTGTTTTGCTATTTTTTTTTTTTCAAATAAAACCAATTCTTTCTAATTTCATTCCTGACTGTCTAGCTTTTGTATTTATTATAAATGATTGTGGAAGGAACACAAGTAAGAAGCTAATGAGAAGTTCTCTTGGTTTCCTTCAAACTTTAACTATGTGAGCTTTTGATCCTATCACCTGAATATTTCTGCATATTATCATTAATTAAAATCAATTATGTGTGTTTATTCAAAGAAAAATGCATATTATAAGAAAAGGAGCAATATTCTACAAAATGTGTAAAATACAGATAATTTAATGGGTGCAGCAGCTAGAAGAATGCTGCGTTCCCCAAAAGCTGTGGTAAAAGCTTTCAGATGAAGTAATCAGTGAAGGTAAAAAAGTTCTGAAAATTTGGGAGATATGGTAACTCTATGTATGAGGAAAATTATAGGTCCAGACAATACAGGGCAATCCTGGGTCCTCAAGATGGAAAGCCACTCATACATTTAGTATGAAGTTTCCCATGCAAGGGAGCCTTAAAGTAAGAATTATCTTCTCCTACCTCATTCAGAAGGTGTAATCCTGATTGACCTTTCCTCTTCATTTCTTATTCTCTTTCTCAACCATCTGAAACTGCAGTCTCAATCCAGAGAGATCTTACTCCGGGATGGCAAGGCAGTTACCAGTTCTGAAATCACTTAATAGAAGTGCTTTATTCTTAATGACTGAGAGTTAACCAAGGCTGCTGGGGTTTGCTGAAACAGCTTCATTGATTTAGAAGGATAATTGGAATCCAATCTAAGATTCTGTGAGAAAAATAAAAGCCTCTTGTGGAAAGAGGACTTGCAGCAAAGACTGCAGCTGACATGAGTGTCAGCTTTGTGAATGTTCACACTTCTGCAAATTAGTGTCGTGGTTTAGACCCAGTCAGTAACTGAACAGCACACAGCTGCCTGTTCACTCCTCACCCTGCTGGTGGGGATGGAGGAGAAAAATACTACTAAATCCTTGGAAGTCAAGCATTGACTTGGAGGTCTCACCAGTTATGGTCACAGGCAAAACCAGGCTCAACTTGGGGAAAATGTAACTTATAAAACAACAGTTCTAATTTGCCAATCAAATGACAAGTGGAAGAACGTGAAATAAAACCAAACCTTAGAAACACCTTCCCACCACCCCTGCCTTCTACCTAGGCTCAGCTTTGCTGCCAATTTCAATACCTCTTCCCTCTCTGGAGTCTTGGGGACAGGGCATGGAGGCTGCAGTCAGCTCATCACACACTGCTTCTGCTCCTTCCTCCCCAGGGGGAGGACTCCTCACACTCTTCCCTGGGTCCAGCATGGTCCCTGTCATGGGAAACAGTTCTCCATGAGCTTCTCTTATGAGAGACCTTCACATAGGAGGCAGTTCTTCACATTCAGCCTCAGGGTGTGTCCTCTCCTTGTGCTGTAGTCCTCCCAGAAAGAGACTGCTCCAGTGCAGGCTTTCCTCAGAGCCATGGCCTTTTCAGATGCAACTATGGGCTCCTCCATGGGCCACAGCTGGGTCTCTCCACTGCTGCTCTCCATAGGCTGAATGTGATCAGGTAATCAAAAGCACACACACACACAAAATAAAAAACAACAACAAAACCACCACAAACAAACAAACAAACAAACAACAAAAAAACCCAAAAAAATCACCTGAAAATACCAGAAATGTCAAAAATTGTTTCAACAATTTCTTGTTTATGATACAATTCTTATTTATATTTCCCAGCAGCTACTTCCCATCCACAGCAATATAAGATACTTCATTATTTACTGTAGAGATATTATATACTTTTAATGTTCACATGGAAGGCAAATTTAAGGAACTGAGGGAAGGAAAAGAGAGAAGGTGAAAGAGAGGCTTAAAACCTTATTACTGTAGTCAGTATTCAATATTCAAAAGCTCATACTTTGCTAAAGTCAAAACCAATTTTCCCTGAAAGTAAAGGTACTTCTTTTAAATGAGAGCTATTTCCATGCCAAATATCATCTCGCAGCTCTCATCCATTTCAGCTCTAGGGCTGTTCATAAAAAGGTTACTGGCTTCTTCCCTCACCCTCCTGCTCTGCAATGGTAATAGAATATTTTCTTCACTCTCCCTGCATTTTAAATTTACAGACCTACTTTTGCTCAGACCATCTAAACAGTTGAACATCCACTCAAAATTTTAAACAGAGTGAATTTATTATTAGCTGTATCTAACTACGAAACTGGAAAATCTTATTCTATATAGATATCTATACTCTATAAGAAGTACAAATCAAACGCCCTTACTGATGTTTTCAGCAATATTTGAAACTTTTCTTTTTAATGAAGCAAAGCTTAAAAATAAATTATTCAAAAATAGAATAAGTGAATTTGAAATGCATTGTGGGGGTGGGTGAGGGATTTAAGCATTACATCTGTGAAGAAATGAAACAATAAAGACATTCCTGTTTAAAAGCAAAACTGCAAGACAGAAGACTGCAGCCAACTCCTTTTCTTTCCATGATATTGCTTGTACTATATCTATACCTAATATCATGTTTATTAACTTTCCATGGTCTTAGCATATTAACCTTCATTCATAACCTTCATCATTTTAACATCCTTACCAACTAATTCATTAAGCAGTCTATGGATGACAAATTTTTAAATTAATTGTCTTTAAAATAATTTTGGTGGCCTTCTTCTTTATTAAGAAGATAAAAACCCACTGGGATAGGGAGGACAACTGAAAAAAAACTCAACAAACAACTCATGGCCTGAGATAAGAACAGTTCCATAACAAGGCTAAAATGTACTAATTACAATAATGACAAAAATATGTAATTTAAATGAAAATGAATATAACAAAAATAGAAGTAAAACCCAAGCCAAGAGTAGTGATGCATGGTACCACTGACTGATGCCCCAGCAGCAATCCACTTACCTTGCCAACTCCCCCAGTTGATATACCATGGTAGGGAATATCCCTTAAGCAAATTCGGGTTGTCTCCACGGGCCATGCTCCCAGCTTCTTGTGCACTTCCTCACTGGGACAGCATGGGAAACTTAGGATAAACATTAGTAATAACTAAAATATCAGTGTGTTATCAGCATTATTCTCCTACTAAATCTAATCCATAGCACTGTACCAGCTCATAGGAAGAAAATTAATGCTATCCCAGCTGAAATTATGACAGTAGGCTTTGTAGTAAATTATCTTACATTTTACATTCCATATAGAGTATCTTTAAAGCTATTGCTTCTTTTAACAGAACTGCTTCTTTGGACTCTAAATTATTAACACCAATACCAATTACCAACTTAAAAGTTAGGATATAGACAATGATTTTTTAACTTAATTGCAATTGTGACACCAAATACAGATCAGATGCATCTAAAAAAATCTTACGATCTATATAGATCAGTCTAATGATACTTCTTCAGTTGCAGATCATTCCAGACAATCTGCAAAACGCTATATAATGTCTACTGACAGGTATTGACAGGATATTTTTATAACCTAGATGTTTTCAGATGGTAATTAATGCTGTCCTAGTCAGGCTGATCAAGCAGTATTTTCCCTTGTCTGTCGTTGGTTACTCTTCATTAGTGATGGAGACACTCTTAAGATACCAAATTTAGATTAGTATTTGTTAGACAGCTGAGATGAGATGAATCCCACACTGTGTGTCCATAACTCAGCTGGAGTGTTTGTTCAAACTGAATCTACAAAATGACCTCATTCATCTTTTCTTATGAATTCTACCACACTTCATGCTATCTAATTCTGCAATATCCACATCTTTGTCTAAGTCAAGCTAGGTATAATTATACTTTTCTGGATTACAGGCAATTAGTTTTATTATTACTGAACTCAACGGTACAAATGCAGAAAAAACCAGCTTTTCAGATCTGCTATATTAACCACATTTGTAATGAAGAGAAAACTCTTGCAGGCTTGTTTTCAAATTATATCCCTACAAATTCATAACAGATGATTAGAAGTCTGTATGTAATAATTATGTTTCAGAATATTAGTTAAAAGTAACACTAAAAAATATCTGTGACAGTAAACAAGCTCAAAGAAAGGGTAGCTATTAGTTACCCTGAAAACACATACTTTTAATCCCAGAACAAAATGCTTAATTCTATGTACTAAATGTAAGTGTTTCTTTATGTCATTTATGAAAAAGCAGGGGGTATTTTAAATATCTTTCTTTAATAATTCTGTGAGTTTCTCTACTCACCTTCTGCATACTGAAGATGGGAGGGCTAAACCTCTACCAGCACTGGGGGTGTGACAGGCATGTGCAGATCCCTAAGGAAATGCCAAGTAGTCCTGGATGCAGCAGAGTAAGATGGGCTGATACATTCCCTACACTGCTCTGCTGCCTCCCCTGCCTGCTGCACACCAGAGGCTGAGACACACAATGTGTCACCTCAGCTCAGCTGACAAATTGCAGAGCCAAGAGAAACAGGCATCAGAAAGGGTGAAAAGGGTGAAATTGCAGAGACCCCATTGAGATGGCATCATTAGCAGAGCAGGGATCCAGGCGGAAAACACAGCCATGGGAAAGTATAAAGTCTTGAGCAGAAAAAGAAGAAAATGCTTAATTCAGGTACCTCTGGAGCAGTTCTCCAGCACCTCTGGCCATCCACCTGGTGGCAGCTGGCAGCTCTGCAGCACAGCAGAAGGTGGAGCCCAGGGAGCCTTCTGTAGGGACTGATGCCACTGCACTGAATGGTGACAGCTTAACTAAAATAATGAAGGTCCAGACGTGTAAGGTATTTCTAGTAAACAATAGCTGAAAAACAAGAGACCAATGTAGAAAGTAATATTTTAGTTCATTTTAGTCAATGCTGCAGGAAAGACAGAAGAGCAGGAAATCAATACACACTAATGTCAAAACATGTATTCAACTTGGACATTCAGTAGGTATTATTGCAAAAGAAAAAAAAAAAAAAAAAGCCCCAACCAAACAACAACAGATGACGAAGGAATTTATTGAATCCAGGGTAATGTGGATTTTAATTATTAAGAATAATT
>JAOEGS010010618.1:9629-24923 GCA_025447755.1 Corythornis vintsioides
AGAAGACCTCCCTCCACCAAGGATACCAGGGCTGCTCTAAGCACCCAGCCAGGACTGCCCCAACTGCAGGAGACATCACATCACATCTGCTCTGGCTTCATTAGAGCAGCAACTGTTCATTCTGCAACTTGCCCAGTTAGTGACTGGGATAGAACACATCTTACTATCCTCTCACCCATGTTGAAAATGCTACAAACTTTTTTTTTTTTCTACAAAAACACCTACTTGTCTTGGCAGCAGAAATAGAAATGAATCTACAACCTCAAATTAGCAATCAGTGAGTGAAAACCATTGAAACTAACTTAGGAAAAGACAAGAGCAACTAATTTAGGAAGGAAGAGAAGCCTCACTGTGCCCTCCCGTGGCCATCTGCTGTCTTTAGCAGCAAAAATGGAAGTCATGCTGATGAGAAGCGGTTTGGAGGTACTGTGCAGTCTGGAGGGCTAGGTCATGTTCTTCTTCTTCTCAGCCCTACCTAGGTCTGGATTTCCCCAAACAGCATGTGCAGAGACAGAGTTGTGTGTGCTTGTGAGTTCAGCTCATGCTTGTGTGGCCAGTAGGTGAAACCTCTGCAAAGCTCCTCAATGAACAGGTGAGAATCTTTCCTTTTGACACAGCAGACATCTGCACCCACTCTGCATTCCCCAGCTTGTTTTGTTTGTGTCTCTTCCACTCCAAAAAGCAGGACAAAGACAATGGGCAGTTCTTAGGATATGTCCCAACACCTTCAGAGGCTCCCCAAACAGCTTGGCTGAAACTGAAATTCTGGGGGCTATTTCCCATGGCCTCTGACTGAGACTATTTAGCAGGACAGTGTCCACTCAGAAACCTCCTTGTGGGCAAGGAAGGTGGTGTCAATACATCAGGTGGGTCCATGGTGAAGCCCACCTTGCAATGAAGCAGAGTCACTGCGACTGACGTGGATCCCATAAACACAGTGAGGTCCTTTGGTTTCTTCCCAGAACCATGACAAACTCTCTACTCACATCTTACTTTGTTAGTACCCAGATCAGGAAAAATGAAATATTTTATTTCAAGCAAGTCTCGCAGCTTTGCTTTTCTCTTCCTTCTCTACCTCTCTGCATTTAACTTTTAAAAAGGAACAGAAGCAATCAGCACAAAGAATCACAGAATAATCCTGGTTGGAAAGGAGCTCCTGGATCACCGAGTCCAACCATCTCTACAAGAACAAAAAACACCTAAATACCTGACCATTAGGAAAAAACAAACAAACAAAAAACCCAAACCAAACCAAAACCAAAAAAGCCCCACAACAACTCAACAAAAACACAAGCCCCCTCCATGCCTGTCCCCAGAGCATGTCCTGAAGCACCATGTCAACTCATTTCTGAATCCCCTCCAGGGCTGGTGACTCCACCCCCTCCATGGGCAGACTGTTCCAGGGTTTCACCACTCTCTCCATAAAGAATTTCTTCCCAATATCAAATTTAAATCTTCAACTTCAAAACCTGCAACTTCAGCCCATAGCAGAGCCACTTCCAGCTGGGATTGGATGGGATCCAGACTGGAGTGCTCACTGTAGCTGGAACGAGAGGCCTCAGGCACCCTGCAGTACCCCGAAGGGACCAAGAAAAGGCCTGAGGGCCACCCTCACTAGCAAGTGTGTGATCCATGGTGAAATAACGATGGCAGTTTGGCACTAGAGAGGCTCCCGTGCACACTGGTGCGGAGCGTGAGGGCCTCACGTGGCCACGGGGGCACCTTTCCCCGTTTAAACCGCTCAGCCCTTTAGGAAGCAGCTGCAACGGGGTCCAGTCACAGTAGTCCTTGCAGCACGATGGGTTCAACACCACCCTTTTCTAACCAGACCCTGCTGCAGATGGGTTTTTGCACCAGATCCAGGTGGCTACGCCGCCGCGCTGTGTGGAAAGCACCACGAGGTCTTCCCAGAGCTGCCTGTGGCAGGTTCCACAGAGACCAAGTGGCAGCAGTCGAGCTGCCCTGAGTTGAAAACACAGTGCTTAACTCTCAGAGCCTGGCTCCATATCCATCAGGCAAGACAGCAGCAGAAGCCCGGGTGACAAAGCAAGAGGAGGATTTTGCTCTGGTATCACAGTAAAAGGAAAAAAGCTGAGTTAAGAGTCCCGTGGGAAGTGGCATCAACACGCTGCTCCTCCAAGGGCTGACGCCACCCCAGCGTTCCAACCGGCGACGCTAAAGCTCAGCAGGGAAGGGCAGAGGCTGGCAAAGGCCACAGAGGGGACAGCACCAGAGCTGGGGAGTCAGAAAAGAGGCTCAGAGCCAAGAATCAGCATAGGCAAGATACACCAGGCACTGGCAAGAGAAGAAAGGCTGGACTCATTGAGTGTTGGTCTGTTCTAGAAGCTGTAAGACACCCATCAAACACCTGCTGCTGGTATCAGAGGAAAAGATTTCTGCATTTTTCTTCCGTCTTGGAAAATGGAGGCTCTTTACTGGTGATAATGGGAACAAAAGTGGCTTCAGCAAAAATCATTTCCTCGCCAACTAATTTTTAGGTGAATAATACTGATGCTTTCTGAAATGATCTTGCACTTGAAGTTCTTAGAAACTGCTGAAATGCTAAAAAAGAAAAAAAACCCTGCAGCTCCACCTGACTTTAAAAACCATTTTATTGTTGAATGTTTTTTATACCATCAGTGTATGAATATTAAAATACACCCCAGCTCTGGGTATGGCTTCAGGTTAGATCAGAGGTTCTTGCTGCATCTGCTGGAAAGCGCCAATGAAGCTTTGCAAGGACAGGACACTGGGGCAAGCCCATGGAACTTATCCTTCTTGTGGGGTTATTTAGGAACAGCTTCTCCACCAACAATCAGTGGCAAGGCCAAGTAGCACCAAACACGACAAACAATCCTGGAAAGACTGGTGACCTTCACCTTGAACCTGCCAGTTGATTAGACAGCCCCTCGTGAAAGGGGAAAGAGTCAAGAAAGAGAGACAAAGATCATGGTTCAGAGAAACTCACTTGGCTGCCTCAGAATGAGAAGGAAGTGGAGTTTCTGTGGCTAAATTTAGAGAGTGGGCAAAGTTCCAGCTGAACCAATTCACCTGCGTAAGGGGGAAGTGGAGAGGAGAGGGGGGGAAAGAGAAAAAAAAGCAGAAAGGAAAAAAAAAAAAACCCCAAACAACAAACCAGCTCCAGACACAAATTACATCCAGATATCAGAGGTACAGTCTCCACCAGGGTAACGAATCTCATGAGCTAGGACAGGCCCATCAGGTTCCTTCCCAAAATCCACTAGGAAGTCTTTATTCACTTTCAATCCACCTCTTTCAGTATCCACATCAATCTGCAGCATGACAGAGCCTTCCCTGGAAAAAGGACAAGAGAACAGGTATTGGGAAGTGGATTCTTCTTTGTTACTCTTCTATAGTTGGGCAGGATTTGTCTTTGTTTTATATAAAATGCGAAGATTCCCAGATTTAAAATGGGCCTTTGCAGGTCTCAGAAGAGAGTTAAATGGCCTGAGTGAAACTTCCAGCCTCAAATTACCAATGAAGGAGTAAAAATTAATAGTTGCTGTAACTTAGAAGGGACAGAGAAGCTGCAGTGTGCCCTCCTGTGGCCATCCCGAAGATCACCTCCTCTCACTCCAAGAACTGGTCCCACTGACACCATCAAAGGCAGCCTGGAAGTCCTACAGACTCCAGCAGGCTCTGTCACACTCTCTGGTTTCTCCCCATTCTCATCTACCTCCAAACAAATCGTAATTTCAAGAAAGAGCTTGTGCAGACCCCAGTTCCAGTGTGCCTGCTGTGCCAACAATAGCAGGTAAACACCCAGGCTGCCCAGTTGGGTATAAATGTTACTGGGCTCAGTTTCCCTGCTGGGAACTTTGCTCTGTCCACCTGGTCTGTGTGTATTGCCATTTAAGAAAGAAATCTCGAATGTGGCCTTGTCCAGTCATCCCTGTTCACCCCAGTTTTCTCACTTGACAAGGTCTGGGTAGAACTGCTTGTCCCAGCCACTGTAGAGAGAGGTGGTGACGTACAGCCTCTTCCCATCCAAGCTCAGCTGAATCATCTGAGGTCCACCCGGCACCTTCCTCCCCTTAAATGACAGAGAACAAGGTGCTCAAGACAAGCTGCCATGGAGGCTGAACAAAGGAAATGCAGCAGCAAAAAGAAACAAACCATCCCAGCAGATCTGCTCCTTGGAAGACCGCCCAACAATGAAACCCTTGACATGAGCCCCAGTTCCCCTGTTTTGGAGAGAATAATTTTCACTGGCAGTCTTCTTCCTTACTAACAGGGAGCTTAGAAATTATGATATCAGGTGAGTTCCACTTAATTCACAGCACTAGTCATGTAAAGGCTGAGGGGTTCAAGTCCATATTGAGATGGAAATCAAGAGGTGAGTGACACGACACAGCTGCATCTAAGAAGATGTCTGTAGTGCAGCTGGGTCACAATATGCACTGGAAATAAAGGGAGTGTGTGAAACTTCCTGAAACAGCCTTCGGTAGCCAACAGCTCAGTTCTTGTACGTCTTGAGATCTTCCATAGGTGATCATATTGAGAATGACCAGAGACAACCAATGCTCTTTCATTTTGCTATCATGAAACCAGGTGCCACTGAACTCTTTACACATCCCCCCACCACTGGAGAATGAGCTGGTTTAGTGAGTGCTTCAACCATCAGTGGCTGAAAGACAGAGAGGTGGAACTCTCCCTCTGCACTGGGCACTGGGGAGGCTGCACCTTGAATCCTGGGGTCAGTTTGGGCCCCTCACTCCCAGCAGGACATGGAGGGGCTGGAAGGTGGCCAGGGAAGGGTGATGGAGCTGGGAAGGGTCTGGAGCAGGAGTGTGGGGAGGAGCAGCTGATGGACCTGGGCTTGTCCAGCCTGGAGAGCAGGAGGCTCAGGGGAGACCTTCTGGCTCTGGCAGCTGCTGCCAGGAGGCTGGAGCCAGGGGGGGTCAGGATCTGCTCCCAAGGAACAAGTGACAGGACAAGAGGAACCAGCCTCAAGCTGCCTTTTCCAACCAGAAGGATTCAATGATTCTGGTTCTGTGGCTCTCAGAAGCAAGGATGGTGGTGTGAACACACACTGCATTAGCCTTCCCATTGCTCATGAACACCTGCAGGGCAGTTGTCATTACACAGTCCTCAGAGCAGTTGAGCAGCTTGCCCCATTCCTCCATGGACCCAGAACACTCACCAGGATTGATCAGCTCCAGCCCACGTCAAACATGGCACCTGCTCAGGTGTCAAAGCCAAGGTACAACCCAGCTCAGGTACAGCTTTACACGCTCTACACTGGCCTGAGGTGAAGATCACAGTCTGCACTGACAAAGTGTGTGGTGGGAAAACTTACTTTGATCACAAATGGCTCTGGCTGCCCCTGCAACTCCTTGTCTTCCACTACAGTCACAGCCCCACCTTTAGTGATGCTGCCTCCCAGGAACACCTGTAACAAAGGGATGTGGGAGAAGAGGCATCAGCCAGCACAGGAATGCGAGAGCAGCAGAGTGACAGTGGTTAAGGGAAAAACACCTTGACATCTCCTCTTATAAAAGAAAGAAAGGAGCCACCAGACTGCCCTCAGCTTTACTGCTGCTGCCTCACCTGCCCCACCAGCCTGGGCCTGCGGGTGTGGGAGATGTCGTACTGGCGGATGTCTCCGTGCAGCCAGTTGCTGAAGTAGAGGAACCTGTCGTCCAGCGAGATGAGGATGTCAGTAATAAGACCTTCAAGAAAAGAATCAGTAGCAAAATCAGGAAACCAACAGGACCATCAACAGCCAAGACCACGAGCATATTATCTTTCAAAATCCTGGTCATAGCAGCCTCAGAAAAAGATGTTAAGATAGGGGTTGAAGAAACACAATCATCCTTGGAAGCCCAGTGTCTACTCAGAAGAGGTTCAGGCTCTACCAGCATTCCCAAGGCCATTCCTTATGCTGTTCCCAGGGCTGCTGTTTATGCCATTCATTAACTACTCCAGGTATTTTTCTTGAGAAGCACTGAGATATGGGAGGAGGGGTCTGATAACCTCCTTGGTAGCTCATAAGCAAAGCTCGTGTGGTTACACCAGACGTGTCATGCAAAGAACCCAGAGAGGATTTCATGAGGAAGCTATTTGCCATTGCAAGATAATTTTGCAAAAAACTCCACTGTAGCAGGGGGCTGAAGAGGATTCCAGCCCATCCCCCTCCCAAACACACTTGCACTAACCTGGCATGTCAGGGAGGAGCCATCCTTGCACCTTCTTGCTGGGTACTTCAATCACCTTCTCTGCTGCCCAGTCTCCTTTCTGCAGCAGATATGGGAGAGAACAGAGAGGAATTATTGCCTCGCTGTTGGCCAAGAGGGAGGAGACACAAACAATGCTATCCCTGTGCAGAGGCCATACACCCACTGCAAACAAGTGTTCCCAAGGGTGAGGATGGCAAATGTACTGCCAGAGAGACTGTTAATGATTACACTGGGCAACAGCACCTCAAAGGGATTGCTGGAACAGTCACGGGACTAAAGACTCCTCATCTCGGACAGCTTTGGTGCCCTGTCTCCAGCTCACCCTGCTCGTGACCCCATCACTGGTGCTCCCTCCCAGCTCACCCTGCTCGTGACCCCATCACTGGTGCTCCCTCCTCCACCTTCAGCTCCTCCCTGCGCTGCTAAATCCTGGCTGGGCAGCAGGCAGCACACATTGACACTGGTGACACAGTTCATGTGTTCCAATTAGCTGTCCAGTTGACATGTATGTGACCAGAAAGCAACCTGTTGAGCTAGTGCTCCAGCCCTTTCCTCAGAGAATCACTTTGCTTGGAAAAGACCTTTCAGCTCATGGAGACCAACCCTTCCCCAGCACTGCCCGGGCACCACTGCCCCGTGTCCCTCAGCTCCACAGCTCCAGGGGGATTGGAAACCCCTCCAGGGGTCCCGGGGACTCCACCCCTGCCCTGGGCAGCCTGGGACAGCCCTGGACAGCCCTGGAGGGGGAGAAATTGTCCCTCAGCTCCAACCTCAACCTCCACCGGGGCAGCTGGAGGTTCCTCCCAATCCCCCCCGGCTCCAGCCTCCTGCTGGTCTCCCCTGAGCCTCCTGCTCTCCAGGCTGGACAATTCCAGCTCCCTCAGCTGCTCTTCCCCACACTCCTGCTCCAGCCCCTTCCCAGCTCCATCACCCTTCCCTGGCCACGCTCCAGCCCCTCCATGTCCTGCTGGGAGTGAGGGGCCCAAACTGACCCCAGGATTTGAGGTGTGGCCTCCCCAGTGCCCAGTGCAGGAGGAGAGATCCATTAGGCTGGAATTAGGAGATATATTTGCTTTTTTATCTGAATTCTACTGTTTCCTCAAGAATTGGTGGATGTCTGAAACAACCAGATTTGAGCTTTTGAGTTCACCTTGCCTTTCATCACGCACCTCTGTCTTGTAGAAGCGATGCACTGCACTGTTCAGAGCACACCCAACAAACCCTTCTGCAGCATCTGGGTTGTGGAGGAACCGAATTTCCAGAGGTATGGAGCCCTTCCCGAGGTCAATGGCCTGAAGGTAGGTGTGTGTGCTCCAGTCCCAGACGTTAATGTGCCGCCCGTAATGCCCTAATGGGTCAGGACAGGAAAAAAGAAGCCCAGAAGAGATGATTTGAACAAAAAATCACTTCTACTTGTGAGAGTTTGAAGCAAATGCTCCCTCACCTCTCTCTACATCAGCTGGGTTAAACCCATTTGCCAGGGCTTTTGGGACTCCCCACTCAGTGCTCATCAGGACGTTGTGGCGTGGCTGATACCAGAAGTCATAACCCAAGGGAGGGACCTTGCCCCCATTCTCCCAATTTCCTTTCACTTCAAAGGTCTCTCCATCCAGCAAAATAAATCCACCTGATAAAACAACCAAAGAGAATTGTTGTCTGACATTCACACAGATGCACAGCTTTAAATAAGCAATAACATGTCCATATTTAAATGTCTATTTTCTAAACACCCTGTAAAATGCAACCCTATGCTTAAGGAAAATGCTGTGATTCTAGTAGATTTGGTATTATGGACTAAAGCAAATGAAAGCTGGATTTTTAAATCACTTTATCATGTTGTAATGCATTTTTTAAGCTTCAATTTCCTCCACTTCTACTCAAGTTATTTGAATAAATCCATTAACCCTCCTAAAGTATATTTCAATTATGGGTTATCTTGGAGAAGATCCTGAAGGAGTACCTCTTTTTCTTTGCTTGCCAAAAGCATCCTTGAATTATGTACATAATGTGCATCTATAATCTGCATCGAATTTCTCCACTGAAAGGGTTGCCAAGCATTGGATCAGGCTGCCCAGGGAAGTGGTTGAGTCACCACCCCTGGACACGTTGAAATGTGGTGTAGATGTGGTGCTGAGGGACATGGTTTAGCAGTGGGCTTGGCAGAGTTAAGTTAGTGGTTGGACTCAGTGATTCTGAGGGTCTTTTCCAACCTGAACAATTCTATTCCAGGACATTTCTGCCCATGAGCCAGAGAGAAAAGCCCAAAGAAAAGGAGCAGGGTTCACCATTTACAATCTGCAGGTTCTCTCCTCTTTAGATGCCAAGTGGTTTACACCTGAACAGGTATCAAAACTTATATACAAGAATCCTTCCAAAGTTTTAAACAGAAAACACAACTCAGAACAGCTTGAAAAGCCCCATTTCTATTAGGCAGTGAGACAAAGAGGATTTAAATTGTCAACAGAACCTGTCGTGTCCAGGTCACAAACACTGAGCAGACAGAGAATCATGGAACAGTCTGGGTGGGAAGAGACTTTAAAGGTCATTGATCCTACCCCCTACAGTGATCAGGGACATCTTTAACCAGAGCAGGATGCTCAGACCCTCCTCAAGCCCCACCTGGAATGTCTCCAGGGATGGGGCCCCCACCACCTCCTTGCAGTGCTCCACCACCCTCACAGTAAGGAACTTCTCCCTGATGTCCATACATTGCTCAAAAAGCAATTCTTCCTTGCTCCATGCTGAAGGGACCCCAGTGGAATGTCAATGGCTTCCTCACTCATAACCACTAGAGTTGGTTGTCTTTAGTACTACAGGGGAAAGCCTGAGACCCTGCAGCAGCTCAGCTCAGGAGCACAGAGGTTCCTCCTCATCAGCTCTACCTGCTGGGGCAGAGCAACAGCCACACAGTGCAGCTGGTGACTGAAGTCTGGATTCTGTAGTTACATAAAGAACCACCAGCCTGCTGATGTGAATGGAAGACCTGTCAGCTCTTCAACATTCTTCCAGCTTTGCAGCCTGTACTTTGGGACCACGAGACTTCCACGCTCCAAATGCTTTTCCAGAGTAGCAAAGGGGTTTCATACCTTTTCCATTGCCAGAGGGGTCTCCCAGACAGCTGATTAAGATCTCACCACTGCCCAGACAGTGAGAGGTGTGAGGATTTGCCACATTACCCTTCCAGAACAACTCCACAGGCTCCACAATCTGAAACGAGCAGACACAGAACAAGTAGACACTGGCCCCAGGCTCTTTCAGCAAGAGCTCTCTGGAGTCCCAGCTCCACCCCCAGGAGGTCAATTTAGAGAGCAAGGAAGGAGTGGGAATGGTGCAGGGGGGGTGGGATCGTTTCTGTTACTATATTTTGAGTACCCACCCCCTCCTGCTTTCTGCTCTGCCCACTAACACAGCACCATCCAGGACGTTTATTGGCTCTCCTCAGAGGTACAACCAGCACGAGCTGAATGGCTGGGGTGGCTCTGAGCTGCCAGACACTGACATCTGCCTCTATCACTGCTGCTGCTGGCAGAATCACCACCCGGGCAACAGTCAGACACTGGCTCTCACTGGAGTAGGAGCAGCTCACAGTTGGAGGGAAAAAAAAACCCAAATCTTTGAGGCTTGCCAGAGACTCCATTTGGAACAAAATCCACTCTGCAAGAAGAGACCTCCGGGGGGTTTTCCTTCACAGTTAAAGGCTGGCAAGGTTCTACAGAACTGACACCTGGAAGACTCCGAGTGAGAGCATTTGCAGGTGAGGGGGGGGGGGGGTAAACCACCACTCAAAAGTCTACTTACATTCCACGTGATGACCTGTCCTCAGACAGGGCTCTAAGAACTAAACTGGGCTCTGCCAAACCTGGAACTTTGCCCTGAAGTTGCTGCAGGATTCACCCGGCCGAGTACAGATGCTGGCAGTGGGTGTCTCTACATCTGAGCTAATTATCTGCTTTCTAGGCAAGCAAAAAGGAACAAACTCTTCAGAACACAATTCCATTACCCTAAAACAGTTTTCTAAACTAGGTTAGGCAAAGCTGACTCCAGCAAAGCCTGTTGGGTTTATCTCACCAGCTGTAAAGGGAATCTGAACAGTTAGACATGGAAAAGTGAAAGTCTGCATCTGAACCTGTAGCTGTGCCAGGATCCGTAGCTCTGCCAAATGAATCCTGTTGATAGTGGGGAAAATCTGATGTTTTTCCATGAACAAGAGATTCTAAAAAATGCTCATTTCCCCATATTAAGTATTTTTTTTTCCTTTAAAAATAATCTCTGCATCACATATTTAGAAGCCAAGGGTTACATCAAGGAAGAGGTGTCCTTTACAGAAAGGACCTGGTTTTCATCAGTGCAAATCCAGTCCAATTTGAACTCATCTCATTTCTCAACATATATTCTCCATATGCTCAGCTGAAGGTGTCATGTAGGAGTTTGCTTCATGATCTTGTAGTCAAACAGTGTGCAACCACTTTGAGTGAAACCCGTATTGCAGAGGCAGGTTGAATTCTGGCTGCACCACATTTACTTGTACAGGAAAGCTGGGGAGGGATTTTCTAAACTGTGGGCAGTGCCAGGACTGGAGGGGATGGATGCAAACTAGAGCTGGGTGGATTCAGCTCAGCCATCAGGAAGAATTTCTTCTTCTTGCCCAGGAGGGGGTGAGAGCCTGGCCCAGGGTGCCCAGAGAGGTGGGGGCAGCCCCATCCTTGGCAGTTTCTGAGGCCAGGCTGGATGGGGCTCTGAGCAACTGCTCTGGTGGGAGGGGTCCCTGCCATGACAGGGGGTTGGAACTGGATCAGCTTTGAGGTCCCTTCCAACCCTGATGATACCTAATGATTCCATTATTCTATGATTCTATTTCTTTAGTGCAAGATTTTTGTGTGTACATTATTGATAAATTGAAGGAGTTTCCAAACCCCCACAAGTTCCTAATGTTTGGCAGAAGCTTCCACAACTGGCTCTCCTTCAGGTTTGGAGATGGAATCCAGAAAATCACTCTCTCAGAAATAAAACCCCAGCTTAAAGCCATCTAAATATACCTTATGGATTTTAGGAGCTCGCAAGTCTGTTCCCACATCCACCACATAAACTCGAGAAGAGATCAGACTTGGGAGAATGAGCTTGTTCCTCCTCTTTGTGCCATCCCCAAAGCAGCTGCTGCAGACATTCCACCCCGAGTGATGCAGCTCGTCCTTCAGATTCGGCATGGCCAGGCGATGGATCACCTACCAAGGCAGAGACAAGCTCCAGAGTCAGCCTGGGAGAGTTTTCCCCCCAGGGCAATGAAATGGGTCTTTATGTCAAAGCGTAAATTAACAAGAGCAGAAGGAAACTGCTCTTTGTTATTCAGGAAGCAGATTCAGGCAGAGATAGGCAGAGCTGGAGCTGGAAAGCAGAAGAAGAAAGTTGGATGTGATGACTGCTTTGCATTTGTTCCAGGCTATTAATCCACATCTTCAACAGATTATCTAATTAAGGAGACATGTAATAATGATGTGGAAAAAATAAGCACGACAGAAAAACCATCACTCATCCATGTGCTGCAAGTCTCTGACTTTACAAGATCTACCTGATTACAGCTGGGCTGACTGAAACAAACTGGCAGGTTCATTCCCACCCTTGCTTCTGATTTTTACTTTGCCACTCTATAGGTAAGAAAAGATGAAAGATTACTGCTAAATTTTGTCAGTCTCACAAGATTTGCTTCCTCTGCTCCTCTGCAATAAACCCCAACCAAAAAAAAAACCCAGCAAGTTCTGAAAATCTTTGTTGTCAAACCAGATTCCCTTAAACACACAGAGATCAGAGTCCAAAGTATCTTCTGCAACTGGAGTCACACAGACACCGAGTGTTTTAATTCAGGTTGAAACAAATCTGATGAAGAGGGATTGAAGGAGCTGGGAGTGTGGAGTGTGAGGAAGAGGAGGCTGAGGGGAGACTCCTCCCTCTCTGCAGCCCCTGCCAGGCCAGGGCAGAGAGGCTGGTGCTGGGCTCTGCTCCCAGGGAGGGCCAGCCCCAGAGGGGATGGATTCCAGCTGCTCCAGGGGAATCCAGGCTGGAGATTCAGGAATCTTTTCCACAGCCAGAGCCTGGCCCAGGCTGCCCAGGGAGGGGGTTGAGTCCCCAGCCCCGGGGGGGTTGGGATCTGGGTTTGAGGGACATGGATTAGGGGGGAGCTCTGTGGAGTTACTGGTTGGACTGGATGATCCCAAGGGGCTTTTCCAACCTGAATGATTCTCTGATTCTGTGACACACACGATTTGCAGTAAAATCAAGCAGAGTAAGGACATTTAAAAAAGAACTATTAACATTGCTCTTGAAAACATCTTGAGACTGACAAGCTCAGTATCAGCTTTGAGTTACCCAGCAGCAAAACCAGCAGAGGATTTGGGTGGTTCTCAACTCAAATATCTACCTGAAAACTGGTGATGAGAACAAAAATATTCACCAGCTTGGGAAAAGGAGAAGAGGAGCTGCTCTGCAAAGGAGTACCTGGCAATAGTGTGGAGACCTGGGGTCAACATCCACAGTGGCCAGGTAGTCGGGCTTCTCCGTCCCGGTGTTCCTGTAGATGCAGGGCACGTAGACAATCTCCTCCCGGGGACCTTCCGAGGCAGAGATCTTGTTAATGCCTCGAGGGAAACCATTTTTACAAAGTCTTCTCTAGATTTTATCTCTTTGACTGTAAATTGTGATTCTCCCTGGGAAGCTGAACCTCAGTGTTTCCATCCTATGGAGAAACACCACTGAACAGTTGAGCAGCCAGAAGGTGCTTATTCAGCTCTGGGGCCTTTCCATACCCTTGTCCTCCTAATCTAGGAGGGGATGTGATGATTCTCCTGCAGAAGGACAGTGCTGGAGACCACCTTCCCACCTGTGAGGCCACATCAAGCCTTCATTGGTTACACCAGTGGAGACTCCCTGCTGCCAGGGCCCAGCTCTCAGCCTACCTATGCCAAAAGTCTGCTGAGTGCAGTCTGTGGAACACCGAGGCTTTTGGAATACACCAAAGGGCTCCAGGTAAAGTTCTGACACCATGAAAAGCTACAGCAAAATGCCTCGGGGGCCTCAGGGAGGTTCAGGGTTTAGCCAGATGCTTCTGGGAAGAGCAGAAGAGGACTTTGGTACAGCTACAAGTGGATGAGAAGCTGACAACAAACTCTGCCACACAGAATAACCAACAGTCTGTTCTTCTCCCCTTCTGTCCTAGACAGTCTATGAGAGTCTGAGTACAGCCTACAGAGGTCTCCATCCAAAACCACCAAATAAACTTTTTTTTCTTTCAGGCTAAACCCTTGCTCCCAATATTCTTCATGCAAAGGTCTATTTTTTCAGCACAAAACCCCAGCAGAGTTGGTTGTGTGTCCATCCCACAGCCCTGCTCTGCCACAGGGTAAGGGAGCTTGCAGGATTTGCCTGGAGCTGGGTGAGAAAGGAAAGAAAATCTCTGCTGAGACTTAAAGTCTCGTTGGACTTGCTAATTAATGAGCCACTCTGGAAGGTGTCTACCCAGCCTTCATCTCTTTGGTGACTTTACTGATGGCCTGGATTTAGCAAAGACATTACAGCACTTGCCTTTCATGGCCTCCAGAGGAGTTGAGTATCCTGGACCACAACCTCCACAGCTTGCTGATGGGAGAAAACAAATGGCACGTTAGACAGTCAGAGAAACAGAGAAACATTCAGGGTGGAAAAGACCCTTGGGATCATCAAGTCAAAACATTAGCCCTACTCTACACAGTTCCCCCTCATCCCTGCCCCTCAAACCCAGATCCCAGCACCCCCGGGGCTGGGGACTCAACCCCCTCCCTGGGCAGCCTGGGCCAGGCTCTGGCTGTGGAAAAGATTCCTGAATCTCCAGCCTGGATTCCCCTGGAGCAGCTGGAATCCATCCCCTCTGGGGCTGGCCCTCCCTGGGAGCAGAGCCCAGCACCAGCCTCTCTGCCCTGGCCTGGCAGGGGCTGCAGAGAGGGAGGAGTCTCCCCTCAGCCTCCTCTTCCTCACACTGAGCACTCCCAGCTCCTTCCAGCTCCTCAGCAGATGGATTCTCCAGCCCCTTCCCAGCTCCGTGGCCTCCTCTGCACTGGCTCCAGCCCCTCCAGATCCCTCTGGGGTTGAGGTGCCCAAACTGGACACAACTCTCCAGCTGTGGCCTCCCCAGTGCTGAGCTCAGGGGGACAATCCCCTCCCTGCCCCTGCTGCTCCCACTGCTCCTGAGCCAGCCCAGGCTGCCCTTGGCTTTCTCTGGGCCCCGCTGGCTCCTCTCCAGCCTCTTGTCCATGAGAACCTTTCCCAGCAGCAGCTTCCCAGCCCCTCCCCCAGCCTGGGGCTCTGGGGGGGTTGTTGTGACCCCAGTGCAGCCCTTGCCCTGGGGGCAGCTCCTCCCGTTCCCTTTGGACCCAACCTGTGCCAACCTCTCCAGAGCTCCCTGTGCTCCTGCAGATCCCTCTGCCTGCCCTGCTGTCAGCTGGGAGCTCCCTGAGCATCCAGTGTCCTGATCCAGGCCAGCACCAGGGATGTTAAACAGAAAAGGTCCCAGCACTGAGCCCTGAGGACACCACTGGTGACCAGCTGGATTGAACTCCACTGACCACCACTCTCTGGGCCTTGATCCAGCAGATCAGATGCTCATCCAGGCCATGAGCAGCCAGCTTTTCCATAACAATTCCATGGGAAACAATGTCAAATGCTTTTGGGAAGTCTAGACAGACAATACCCTCAGCCCTTCCCTCCTCCCCTGTGGTCTGTATTGGTGGCTCATTGTAGAATCATGGAATGTCTGGGCTGGAAGGGACCTCCAAGGGTCATCCAGTCCAGTCCCTGCAGGGAGCAGGGACACCCTCAACTAGATCAGGCTCAGAGCCTTGTCCAACCTCACCTGGAGTATCTCCAGGGATGGGGCCTCCACCACCTCCCTGGGGAGCCTGTGCCACTGATCCACCACCCTCAAGGGAAAGAATTTCCAGATATCCAGCTTATATCTCCTCTTCTCTAATTTAAACCATCACCCCTTGGCCTTTCCCTTGGCCTTTGCAAACAGCCCCTCTGCAGGCTCTGGAGCAGCTCCCTGCAGGCTCTGGCAGCTGCTCTGAGGTCT
>JAOEGS010010620.1:9690-27499 GCA_025447755.1 Corythornis vintsioides
CCTGGCAGTGTAGGGTTAATGGCTGGACTTGATGATCTTGAAGGTCTCTTCCAGCCAAATCATTCTGTGATTCTGTGTAATTTAATGAAGAATTTTTTTGTTGGGATTACACCATGAAGACAAAACACAATCTGAATCAAAGAGAATTATATTTTTAAATAGTTGGAATTTATATTATTGGAAATAGGTGTGATTTATGTAACCCACAGGAATCAAAGACAAACAATAAATCCATCTTTCTCTCTTAATATTTTCTAGCCAACTACAGAACCCTAAGTTCCTGTCATTTTTCAAAGAGTGTTATGTGATAACTGATAAACTGATAATGATTTAGCAAAATCCCAGTCTTGGAAAAATAACCAGTGGTAACATTAAAGACTACTGCAGTAATCAGTAGTCTCTGAACGACTCAGAAAACCCATGTCATGGAAACAGTGCTGTCCTTCAGCATTCAAATGATGCAATTCAGATACACAGCTCTGTGACACCTGTGTTCTCTGGATATAATTCCTGAGCAAAAGCAACTCGAACTAACCTTGTCTGTTGCATGAAGGTCAGCCCTGTATTCTGCCAAGCATTCCACAATATCATGGTAACCCCTAGCAGATGCTGTCAGGAGCGGAGTCTCCCCTTCTTTGTTTTTAATGTTCACATTGCAACCAGCTTCACAGAGTGCTTTGGCAACAGAGTAGTAGCCGTGCCAAGCAGCACAATGCAATGGGGTTTCTTCTTCCTACCAACACAGAAAACAAGAGAACTAAACAACAGAGCTGAACCAAATGCCAGGAGGAACAATTCACCAGCTTAACTTAGAAAGAAAAGAAGATGACACAAAAGAAAAAAGTCTAATAAGTAAACCCTATAAAAAGATGTTATTTCTAATGCTGACATTCTTGAAGTAACTCCTGACAACATACCAACTGATTATGGTAACACTAGATTTTCATCATCACCTGGATTCTGTGAGTCTGTATTTCTCACAATAAAACTATCTACTAACAATATCTTGTACATCAGTGATATTAGTTTAGGTGTTTCCATGCTCCTTAAGCTATCTTGGTTGTCTCACTTGAGAACTGATCCTCATTCATGAGTGACTACATGCTGTGTGCCAAGGGACTAATCCAGTGTTTAAAACAGATCGCTCACCAAGGAGATGCAAATCCCACTAGACCTGCAATTTGAGGCAGATCACTCTGCTTACCATGTTCAAAAAGCACTTTCTAGTAATTCAGGAGTGTATGTGATGATGGGTATTTAGAAACCTGTGCCCCTTGAACACATACCATGACAAGCATTTGAAACTGTAGGTATTTTGAGTTCAGTTGTGTCTGAAGATCTAATTTGCTTTTTGACTGAACTCAGGAAGCTTCAAAATACCTTCAATCTCCCTATATTTTTTAACAGTCATGTGGAACATTATTAAGAAACTCACAGAATGTCAGGGGCTGGGAGGGACCTCGAAAGATCATCTAGTCCAACCCCCCTGCCAGAGAAGGACTCAAACTCATAGTGTTTTAAAAAAATACACTTATGAAAGTAGCCCACTGAAAAGAAGGGAGGATTAAAACACACCAAAAAAGTAATTCTATGAAATTCTAAGAAGTGGGATCTCCTTTCTGTACCTGGTAAATATCAATGAAGGAACAACCAATGGTGGTAACAGTAGAGGACTTGGACTGTATTCAAGCTTTCAGTAAAAACTTGAGGAAAAAGAGAGTCAAAGAGCACCTCCTGTGTGGTCCCTTGGTGTGCTGCTAAACAGTGTAAAGGTAGTCCTAGAGGATGTACTACTTGGGGAGCTTTGTGGAATTCCCTCAAGGGTTAAATTTGGGTCAAATGATTTTTTTTTCTGTTAAGCCGTTTCTTTCCTATTTTCTCATAGAAGTTCAGAGCTCTTAAGCTCTCCTGAGCCCTCCTTTCATTTACAAAAACAGGTGCTTGATACTTCCAACAAGTCCCATGATGGCTGAAACCAAGCTGAAGTCAAGGCAAAAAGTAATAAAAAGCTTTATCTGAACTCACGAAGCACACACCACCACTGATAGTTCTGTCATGTTCAGTTTGTCCATCTTTAAGCTTTCCTATCCAAGAGAACATGTTTTCTAGCAGTAGTTAGTTAGTGAACACTGTTTCTTGCATAGTCTTCATCTATCAAGAGGTATCGAAACCCTCAGAATTCTGTTATTTTCTTTAAATGCAAACATGACAGAGGCTACAAGGCAGGACTAAGAGTTTTGACCACTCACACTGAAGCCTTATTTGCTGAAGGAAAACAGACAATCTCTATGACTCACCTTGTCTTGAAAGTTTGGATTGGATCCGATGTTACAGAGAAACTGCACCACATCCACGTGCCCATACCGAGATGCAACATGAAGAGCTGTCTCCCCAGACTGCAATTACAGAAGCACATGCCAGTGTCACTTCATTTGTCACCCCTGGATAAACACCACCATGCATAGCCTGAATGCTAGTATACTGCACAGGCTACTCCTCCCTCCCCATACCCAGTGGCTCAGCTGCAGGCAGCAGGCATCTAATCTGCCTTGCCTTGCATTGGTTCCTTCCACAAAGCAAACTGTTCCATAAATATAATTGCCTCTGTACAGGAGCTTTGGCTAGTATAAGGACAGTGCTAAGGTGTAAGATTTTAACAGCAGCTAGTTTCTGGGGCAAATGTTGCTCAAGTAACACTGCTAGAGACAAGGTAAGTGCTCCTCAGCTATGAATTGTTACGCTTCATTATACTCAACTTAATAACAGTCAAATTTACTTGTCAAGACAAAAGTGATTTTCAATCAAGAGGAATGAAAAACAGAATCACGATTTTACCCTCAGTTCCAATGAGAAATCTAGTATTCAACCAAAAATTAATTTAGATTTGTACTTCCCCACCTAATCACCATGTACTCACCACATTTAATAAGCATGCATGGTTAACAATTGTCAGGAAAATAATCAGTACATCCAGATACTTTAAGGCTGTGTTGTCATAGCCCTGTATGCCAGCTTATAAAACCATACTAAAAAAGCCAGTTACATTCAAATTGAAGGACATCTCTCTTTGCTAAGATAAAACTAAAATAATAAAAAAAAAAGTCTCTTTGCATGAAAAAGATTTTTTTTTCTTACCTTATCCTTAATATCCAAAGGACATTTATTATCACTAAGAAATTTCAGTGTTTCTACATGACCATGTCGAGAAGCCCAATAGATTGCATTAGATCCAGCCTGTCAAAAATATTTGATTATAGGTGTTATTATCTGTTTAGAATCCTAATGATTTTCAACTGATTTAAACGTGCACATAGATGTACACCTGATATCCTCATAACCTTGAAAAGCTGTTCAGTATATAATTATTTTTAAATAAAAGCTTCAACATCATTCAACAATCCCATATACCAACAATGACAAGAAAAACCCCTCTATGCAAGGATGATTAACAAAATCACAAAATGTTCACAAGGTTAATCCTCTTCCCCCTTTGTAAGGGAGTATTTTGGAAAGAAAATCTGAAGAAAGTAAAAAAAAACAAACCAAAAGTGGTTCAAGTTTGCTTTAAAGGAACCCCAGATTGTTACATCGTATTTTGAAAAAAACCAAACTTGTTGCAAAGCATACCATTGATCACGTGAGTTTTTGTTGTGATATTCCCCATCACCAAAATGTGCATGTATCATCCCTTATTAAATAAAGTTCACTTCTGTGTTTTAGGGCAATCACTAATTTGAACTAATTGAGGCACTTTTGTAAGCATTAGATACATTTTAAGATTAGTATCATTCAAATTACTTCAGCTAATAAAGTGATCAAAATCAGAGGATATGTACTGGTAATAAATGACATTATTAAAGATTTGCTTTTATCTTTTTGACAGAAAATAGGCTCTACAGACCAGATTTTTTAATTTCCAAGACAACTTGGTATGAACTGTTTGTTCTCTGCTAACTGTACTGAAAAACTTAATACAGAACGATGACAAAGCAGAATCCTGACCTTATCTTGAACATCAATACGGGACCCACGCTTTAGAAGCAGCTGAAGCATCTGAACGTTTCCACAGCCTGCAGCAATCAGTAGTGGAGGTGTTCCATGCTAACAGTGAAATACAAGCAAGAATGATACATTTAATTTTTGAAGGATTAAGAAAAGAACGTGGAATAGAAGGCAGCCATTTAATGGAATCTCTGGATTTCCAGTTTCAAATTAAGTCTTTAGGGAATAGAGAATAAAGAATAACTTATCCCTTTGTCCAGAAAATTTTATTACACAGCAATCTTCCATACTTTTGGGATGAATTGACATTTGCTAAATGATACACCACAAATTAAAGGTATGCTTTTCCAATTAGCAATATTTATGTTAAACTCTCATTAGCTCAGTTTGGCAAATACATTTCTCCTTGCAACTTCTTTTTAACTACAGTTTAAACCAGATTATCTAAGTTGTTTGCCACGCTACCTCAAAGACACAAGCCAACAGCAATATATGTGAAAGTCAAATGGGATAGCACCATCAAAATAAAACATACAGTGATTTCTTGAAAGGTTCAAGACTCCATCACAGTAAAATAATGGACACTTTTATAATACTTTTCATTAGTATTTGTCAAAGTACTTTATAATGAAGATTGGTATGGTCACTCAGAAAAGAGAAAAATTAGAGCAGAGATGATTTAAACAGCAGAGTCATTAACAGAACTTTGGTCTCTTAGTCTCAGTTCCAAGACTTCGATTAGTAGAGCAGCAGCATGCTGAAATACTGTAGTAGGCCAGTAATTTCATTTCCAAAAAACAACTACACCATCTAACATTACATTCTCTTAACTAGTTTATACAGTATGGATTTTTTGTATGGATTTTTTTTTTTTTTTCTAACAGTGCTTTGCAAAATTAATTTTGGCAGTCTGGCTATTCCTGTGTTGTCTGCCATCTTCATCTGCCACAATAAACAACTCCAAACCGGTATCTGATATATCACAAATTTTTACAAAAAAAAAAGATTTTTTTTTAAGGCCTGGGCAAAAAAAAATAATAATAATTAAAAGTGTCAGGCTCCATTTTCAGGTAGTATGAGAATACTGAACATGGAACATACTAAAATTTCTCATAAAGAAAGGCAATTATTTCCCATCTACCTGTCTTTTCATTTCGGGTGTTACATTTCTATTTTATAGCCAGGTTGCTCTATTGACAAGGTGATAGCTAGCCCCCCACGCACCTCAATAAAGACCCACACTACCTTGTTGGGTTGATTGACATCGTAATTTGTCAGAGATCCCAGAAGGTGCTGTAACCCAGGAACATTGTCATCATTGATGGCATGAATAATAGCTTTCATCACAAAAGAATCTTCCTCATCCTCGTAATTTAATGGGAAAGAAGGAAAATTGTTAGCTTCAAGGGAAAATTTCCTATCAACAGCTGCCAAGAGATCTAAAAAAATATTAAAAGGTAAAATTTTCTAAGTCTTTCAGAGTGCTTCAGCTACAAGTCGTAATCTCTCGTAAAGCATATGGCTAACATGTACACATTATTTGAAATCTACACTAACCCCTCCCCACCATCTTTTCTAGTACAATTTGTTTCCCTCCTCTTCACACATAAGCTTACTGAGATTCTAAACATTTTAATTAGGTATACCTTCTTTTTCCTCCTATAACTTTAAATGGATGCAATACTTGTATGAAATTACACTAATTCCTTGCATATATGTAAACATAAAAAAACCCAGCAGGTACAGAAACACAAACTGGAATAACAAGTTTTGTTCCATCCAGGAGTACAACAGCAGAGAGGTACTTTGGATCAAGCTGTCTTCCATTCAAAAGGTCCAGTTAAAAATCTAGAACATGAGCCTGGATACCTCTGTAGGTCTAACTTTATTTTTCCCCCATGCACTCAAATGTCAAAGAACTGAAATCCACTGAGCCCAGTATCTGGATCACTTACCTTCTCTTTCCCGAAGTTTCAGATTTTTTAGAAAACTAACATTAATCTACAGTCCTTTTTGATGCAAAACAGTTGTGAAATGCTGATTCAGTGTTAAAAGGCATACTGATAGCTGAGGTGGGAAAGGAGTGCAATATTGGGAAAACAAAGAGTGTAGAAGCAAAAAGACAGGAGAAAAAGTAGAAACAAGAATGCAGAGGTTTCACAGGATGGACACAGGGAAGACAACATGGATCAAAAGGGCTTTACAAAATTTGTGAAGTTTGATCCTATTAGTGCACAGAAAAGATGACGTTACCCAGTTCTAAACATATTGACATACATACTTCACTGATTTGTGGAGTGTGTATTATAACCCAGAGAGCAAACTAAGAATACTTTTGGATTTACAAGCATTTGTATTACAAAGCACACAACAATTACTCCTGACTACTAAAATGCAGTAGACGTACATAATACCTCAAACTGATGACTGGACAACTTTAAAATTTCCCCCTCAAGTAACTGCTTGTTGTAATATTACTGTCTAGCAAACACTGGATCTAAGAGGATCTCAATGAATTTGAATATTCTGTTAAAGAAATGTAGTATTGTTTTACTTTACACAGTACCATGAAAAATGTAGATGCAACTTTTTCACGTTATTGCTACAATATAAAAAATCCTCCTGAATCCTCCTTCAAAACCACTCCTGGCACCAGCTATCAGCCTCAGCATGGTAATGAATAAATTAAATTGCAAAGTTTGTGTCATGCAGCAGATCAGACTGTGGATAAGTGACCTCTGTAGCCATAAAACCTATTTCTTTCTACAGATGAGATTGATCAATTATGTACACTTTCAATAGTCCAATGTTTCATAAAATGTTGTTTCAATTGTAGTAAAGCATTCTAAGCATATAAGAACATACTTACCAGAGTATCATCACTCCTAGCAACACTCATGTTACTTCTGGACAAGAAAGATCTTGATAATCTTTGGCACAAGGATATTAAGCGCACTGATTGCTTTTTAAAAACAGTAAGAAAACAGTTATATGTTAAAATACTTTTGATGCTGCTATTGCAGAGATTTTAAAGGAATACTATTATATTAGTAAAACAAACTGGATTTTAAACTCAACACCCCCAATTTCCTTTTTATATTGTATTTGAACCTTCAATTTCTTTTGACTTTTATAATCCAAATAGGCTGTTCATATGCACTATACAAAGTTACATCATGTTTTTCAGTTGCTACTATTTCACCAAGCAGTTTGAATACAAAGCAAAACAAAACTGCACTACCTCCTCACATTCACACTGAAAACATTTAAATGTACGTACTTTAAAGTATGTATACACAGAAAACCTAAACTGAGTGTAAATTTGCTGGCAGCATTCCTTTAAACACCATATTACAAAACAGTTTAAGATATTCCTAGACTCACCATTTCATTCTAGGGCAGCATTCCAGTACTTAAATTTTATAAATACCATAGACATTTATCTATCACAGACACTAAGATGTTGCAAAAAAAATATTGCACTGCATATCTGAATATTTTGTGCCTTTGGTCCATATCTTAGCAAAATAATCCTATTTCCTGACATCTATGACAATGAATAAAACTTTCTAATAGTAGTAACTTCTTTTGTCTTGTGTATTATCTTTCCTCATGATGAACAGATTTCTCATGAAGCAATCCTGCCCTTGCTTAATATCAGTGTATATTCCCCAATGTGCACACTGAAGGAGGAGGCATAAGTTATCTTGATGAACTGCTCCTTGCACAGACCAAAGGTTTCAACTAATACCTTGCCCCACTTCTGGAAAGATTAAGTAATGCCAACCTTCTAAACAGGTTGGCAGTCTCAGATCAAAAATCCTTGTCAGAAGTGTTGTGGTTTGAACCTTGCTTGCGAACAAACAGCACGCAGCTGCTCACTCACCCTCCCCAATTCCACAGGATGCGGAGAGAAACGAAGGGTAGAGGTAAGGAGACTCTCGGTTGGTATAAAACCAATTTAATAACTGAAATATATTTAAAATAATAATGATAACCGTAGTAATAATAGAATATTATTATAATATTATACTATATTAGAAATAAAAATGTGTGATGCACAATGCAATTGCTCACCATCTGCCAACTGAGATGCAGCCCATTCCCTGCTAGGATCCACAGTCCTGGAAAACAGATCCCCAGCTTCCCGTCCAACCCTCCTCTGGATACTGATCATTAGGTTACATGATATGGAATATCGTATTGTCCAATTTGGATCATTGTTCTGGCTATGTGCCCTCCTAACTTCTTTGCACCCGCGCACTAGTAAAGAGCTGGGAAGTCGGTACGTCCCTGTTAGTGTATTACTAACATTCTTCTCATACCAAATCCGATAATGAATGAAAACACAGCACTATTTCAGCTACTAAGAAGAAAAAATTAGCCCTATCCCAACCAAAGCCAGGAAAAAACCAGACTATTTTTTCCTTCCTCTCTGTTGAGTGTTGATGTAACTACTGGAATAATTAATTCTGCGAGGTCTGTTTAAGGGAATTTTGATTTACTGGAATAAAAAAAAATATACCTACACTTAGAAGTGCCTTTTCTCTGACAACATTTCCAAGACAGATGATAACATACATAGATGCATAAAACAATCCACACACAAGCATTTGTATGCAGATCATTAATATAAAGACATCTTCCTACATACCACTGTACTCAAGCACCTAATTTATGGCAAATGACAGAGGTTTCTTCTCCATTTTAAAGGCATTGAAGTTTCTCTGGAGAAGGTAACACTACTGCATTTGTATGTTTCCAACATTTTCAAGATTTATTGAATGACTTACTTTCCATTTCCGTCGTGCTGCAAACTTTTTGAATTTCTCCATATTCACTGCAGATGCTTTTCTACTAAGTGCTTGCTGAGTGTCTTTAGGCTATGCACAAAAGAAAAAGAAAAATATTCTAAAACATACCACAATAGCAAGTAGAACTTCCATAAAGTACTTTCCTGTATGTAAGACTCTGTCCTTCAGTCATGACTTTGTTTGTATTATAATAATACTGTAATCATAAAGTAATTGGAAACACATAATTATAACATCCACAGCCTAGTGGGACATGCAGATGGAATTTCTTGAGAAAAAGCCCTATGGGAAATTCAGACATAAGAATATTTCATGCAATTCTAAAACTTGGGGGTTTTTTCCATTTTAAACATAAAAGGTTAACAGCCAATAGAATGTTCAGCTTTATCCTTAACATCCCTCTGTGGTGGATGCATTGGATATCATCTCCTACACAAACCTTGTCTTCTGGGAAGATTTCCTGGCTGATTTTTAAGGCAATCAAACTTTCTATCAATCTCAGATGTAATCAGATGGATTATTCTAGGCCCCTCCAAAATCCCATCCTGTCTATCTATGCAGCAAGCTCTAAGGCTGCACTCCTTGAACTTTCTCATAGGTTAATACTAAGCACCAGTTATGAGTTGAACGTACCACATTTTGCACTACATGACCCCATACTTAAGTTATTTTAATGGAGAAATGCATGTAAAGGTAGTGATGAGAAGGGGGGAAAAAAAATTATGACCAGTGGACTGAGGGGAGAATGACTGAAAAATTAGGATATAGAACATAACAGTAAAAAATGTCTTGTTGCAGGACTGGAGAACTTGGTCCCTGAGAGACAAACACAGACAATGATTGTTTCAGCAGTTAAAAATATCCACTTCAACATGTTCAGCATGTTTCAGCTGTTTAAATCACCCAAGCACAGCCAAATCTGTAGTTTGGTGTTGAAATATATGCCCTAGGGTGCTGAACCGTGAACTGGAGCAGCTGTTGCATGGGTAAGTATTCTACTAACTAGTTCTCTGGGAAGTGAAAGGGAGCCAAATACCCACTGTGCATCTTCAAGATCTGGGAAATCAATGGCTCTGAAGAGGTCTACTACTCACATGCAGAATGTGATATAGAATTAAAAACCAACTGGCAGCTACTACTACAAAGGTTAAGAAGAATAACAGGTCCCACTTTTTCCCTCTTAACCTAGCACAACGGCTCAATCCAAATCAAATACTGTGGGACACTGAAAGACCTAGCAGATTATCACCCTTCATCAACTGCTGTCTTCAGTCTAAAGAGAAGACACAGAATAGAGATGACTTTTTTTTTTTTTTTTTTTTTCCAATCCAAGTTAGGAGATTAGAAGACAAAAAATGTAAGGCAAAACTGGACTGGATTCAGAAAACATATATTTGTCAGTGCAATGCTCCCTGAAGATCAGCTTTTTTGCCTAATCACAATTATAGTCTCCATACTGGGCTACTTTCCTACTGCGAACTTACAGAGAGGGTATGTTAATGAAGTCCACATTCGGCATGGATTAGTTTTCATAGATCCAGCTTTCCAAAACAGCAATTTATACTAAACAATTATGCCAATTTTCCTTCTTAAGTATCTTAAAAAATGAAAGAGAAATATTAAATAAAAAATGATAAAAAAATGGGACAACAGAGAGTTAATTGCATGCTAACCTTGATCCAGGGATGCAGCAAACTATCTTGAATAGTCATTCTCTTCCTTTAATAGAACAAAAGATAGAACTTTCAGATAGTAAAAAAAATACATACTGCTGTATGTTTATCGAACTAACATCTCAAAATATGTAATTTGAAATACCAGAGACATAGGCTGAAGCAGTGCATACAGAGGAGAAACAACTCACTTTGGATCCTTGACTAGAAGTCTTCGTATAAAATCTTTAGCTAGGGCACTGGTATTGCTGAAGAATTCATCTTCAAATTCATAGTTGACAGCAGACACATTTGCTAATGTTTCCTGTTTGTTTTCTCCAAGAAATGGTGATGCACCACTTAGACTGCAAGAAAGACAGAACATTCATCTCATTAAATGTTGTAACATTGCCTTTTCAACCCTCTGAGCTCAAGTAACAGCAGAAAGTGAATATTTTTATTTTGTGCTTTGAGACTGCAAACATACTTTCAGGAAGGTGTGATTTATCAGGTCAAAAAGCTTTGCTGCAATTTCAGAGAATGTTTAAGATAAAGAAACTCTGGAAAATCACCTGCAGATTCTTGTGCTATCTCACTGCTGATTAATGACCATTATCAATAATCATATTATTGCTTTTATGATCATTTATCTTGAATCATCATTTGCAATCAAAATGGTTTGACTTGTATGGACACCACCAAAAACCCAGAAGACAGAATCAGAATTAAAAAAACAGCATTTGAAAGAACCACCCATAGATTTTGGTACTTACAGAATATAAGTTATTACACCAATGCTCCTGGAGTGAAGGAAAAGGGAAAAAAAAAAAAAAAAACCAAACCAAAAAAACAAAACAAAACATGAGGGACAGGGGAGAGAAACAGATGGAGGGAGAGAGAGGAGAAAAAAAACAAAAGGTTAGAATATAAGAATAATTATGAGAGATCTATTTCAAGTATGATCCAATAACTTACCACATATCTGCTTCAAGACCAAGAGGCTCATAATTTACTATTTCAGGAGCTAAAGGAGAAAGCAGGAAGATCAGTACCTAGTTAAAGAACAGACCTATATCACTCTGAGCCTATATATGTCAGAGACAATAAGTTAAAATGTCAATAGATAATACCTTTATCCAAGTCTAAGTTGGAACCAAATGATACAAGATGCTTACTTAAATTTCAAAATGTCATGAATTACAGACAAATTATGCAGTCTTTAACTCAGCCAAACAAGCTAAGCCACATATATTGTTTTGCAGACTGAGAAATGATAGTTTGAAGAAACAACAGTTTTCTCACCAACAAACTCTGGTGTTCCGAAGATATTTTTGAATTCATTTCCAAAGTCAATTTTGTGTGCTAAACCAAAGTCAATAATCTTGATTCGAGGTTTTGGTACATTCCTGTCCAACAACATTATGTTTTCAGGCTTTGAGAAAGAGGAAGAGGGAGAGAAAGAGAGATTATATATAGGTACACAATGCCTGAGACATATCAGCATTCTTCAGTACTGAACACTCCTCCTTCACCCTCTTGAATAAGGTCTTCAGCAGAAAAATGCTGTCTTTCTCTATGATCATCTAATATGCTAGAAACTAACGACAGTATAGTAGGATTTCAATTTGATGGCATAGCGCTACGATTTTCACAGGGACAAGACTTTACCTCTTGTAGATAGCATAATTGTAGTTTTCATGTGGACATGCTGTATGTATTCAGTAAAAACCACAGCCCCTGCAGTATAGGCATTTGAGCAGTGCTGGGAGCTTGCAAGAAACAAACTCCTGTAAACTAGTATATGGGCTCAGTTAACATTACTCTCTGAAATTTCTTTTACACTGCACAAGCTGTTAGAAAGGCATATTTTCTTGCCTTTGGATGTCCAAGAGAAATTTTTGGAGTGGTCCAGCTTGCAGATTTTAAGGTTCAACACACAAAAAAGGATAAAGAGCAGGTTCTCATGCCTTGTCTAGCTATATTTTAAGTATGGACTTCAGATTATTGTGAACCAAAGATTTGCAAAACCAGAACAAATTTAGAATATAAAGAGTTAAGAAGATAATCAAAGTAGCCTGCTTCTACACTCCATCACTTCAACTAGCATTCAGAACTACCAACTTATTATAGCAACATATTCTGTTGCGTCCATAAGCTTGTGTATTCTTGAAAGTTCCTGGAACTACATCCATCCTGCTCACATTGCTAAGAATTTCTGGTATTAAAGACAGCTCTTTGTCATCACCCTTCTTTCACCTCTTCCCCAATTACAGGAGCTGACACATGTGAATGTAATTTTCTTCCTTCCCTCCACAAATTTCTATTGCAAACTTTTATTGTTCTGCATACTTAATTCTTGCTGGACACTTTAATTCACATATTCTCTGTATCTGATGTAAGGATGCTTTGTTTTATTACAAGCATACTGGAAAAAAAAATTACATTTCAATTTGTAAGAAATTTCTTACAGGATTCAGAACTCTTTTCTCTTGCTGACTGTCATGCAAAGACCAAATATACTACAGTAGGTAATGAGTATGACACTGCAAAAAGTATGTTTACCCTGACAATCATTCCCATCTCATCCCCAGAACACAGAACATCTTTCAGAACTGCACTGCAATGTAATAATTATGCCTTGTTTTCCTATTATAGTTGCTGATTTCAGTGGACTTCAGGGAATGTTCAGTTGAGTACCTCTGGAAAAACATCTTAACAAAGCAAAACATAATAAAATCAAAATATGAAAAAAAAAAATTGAGTTTAGATACAAGCCCTTTTTTTCATTACCCAAATGATTAACAAGTTAACAATTAACTTGTTAACAATTAACAGTTCTTTTAAAACCAAAAAAAACCCCAAAAGCAGTAAAAAGGTTATCCACTGTATCTCCCGCACAAGAATCTTTGTACTTAACTCTGTACTCTTTCAATTTAGAACCTATAAATAACATAAAATATACACAACGTGAAAAAAAAGTTGAAAAAAGGCATCTTTTTCTGAAACTTTCATGCAGATCACATTTGCATTTCATAAAATCAAAATAATCATTTATATTTCAAGATTGCTTCGTCAGAAGCTGCTGTGAAGAATATGACATTAAAAACAGATGGGAACTATTCATGGTTGAGTAAATTCTTTTCAATGGCTGAGATTTTCCCCATCCACATAAACTAGCAAAACAAAACCACGTCCAGGATCTGCAACACGACAGATTTGTGGCAGCTGTTACAAAGGACTTTTAACGGATGTTGCCTACAGTTGTCAAAGTTTTTATCTGCTCAACGAACCTTAAGATCAAAGTGGGCAATCTGCAGAGAGTGCAGATACTCAACACCAGTAAGTATCTGTTTCAGAAATTCTGTGGCTTCCTCTTCCGTGAGAGATTCTTTCTCAGCTAAGAAGTCGAAGAGCTCCCCACCTGCAACACTTGGAGAGCAGAAGCAGAGTTACTGAAAATCTCACTTTAAGCAATGGGTTGCTTTTAGTGTAGCTATTGTCAAACCAGCCTTGAAAAGGATTCAGATACTTTAAAGGTTGTTACTATCAAAAAAAGAAAAAAAATTACTTAATTCAGCACCCAGATTAGTTAATACTGCCCAACCTTCCCCTGAAAAGAATACAATAAAAAGAGTCTTATTTTCAAACAAAAGATGTTTAAAAAACCCAAACACAGTTGGCTGTATCTAAATTTAGATGCAGTAAACACCACTTACACTCTGTAGGCACATTTAAAGGAATATGATTAAATGAGAGGTAAGTATATTTAAAACATAGCGATGTAATGGGATGTCTAAAAAATAGAACATTAATTGGTTCATATTACAATAGAACACCAGGTTTGCACCCCCCACATTGAAAACTACAAAATTTAAAGCTTACTTTGAAATAGTTACTGGTACCTGTCCTACTGTTCAGTTCCTAAACTCCTCAAACATTCAATTCTTCAAAAATACATTCTATTCTTTGTAATAGTGTATTACATTTAGTACATATGTAGTATTTGTACCATAACATTAGCACACCCTACCCCCTTAAAACTAATTCTAGCAAATGTTTTAGCTGCATGGGCATCAAGAAGTGAGGTAAGAACGGAGAAGGGTACATAAGCAGATGTAGACTTTTGCATCTGAGGGAGAGGGGTAAACTGAAGATGACCCTTAGCTTGATCTCGCAGGAGCAATGACAATTGTCAATAGAAAAAGAGGGGACTGAAATGAATAGGAAACATGAGCTACAACTGTTCTTAAAAAAGAACCAATCTCCTTTCAGTTTAAGGATATACACTGAGATGACTATCCACTGTGGCAAACTGTTTTTCCTGTTTATAAAAGCAGCATTATTACCTCAAAATGTCTTAAAGACTGTAAAGATGGTCATATTATCCCCTACATTTTGCATTGTACTGATACAATAATTTAGAAAGTACACCCTAATTTATTTTACCTTTCTGTAGGGAAAAAAAACCCCAAACCAAAACAAACCACTTATAATTTAAAGTTCTGATTATGAAAAATAATTGGATTAATGTACAACAATGGCTAAACAGTCTGGGCAAATTTCTGGAAATATATTTGACTTCTTTATCATGTCTAGTTTTCAAGAGACTTAATCTGCATTATTGTAATGCAAATTGCAGGGAAAGTGTATTTTAATGAGTTCTTGGAGCTTTCACTGAGCTGCCTAGACGATAATGAGAGTATTGTTTTGGGTATTATTTGTGTTATAATATTTTCTGCATGAAAGCAATTATTGAAACAAAGTGCCATTAAATGTAAGAATTACAGGCTGGAAGGAAGAAGGGTCATTTTAATAACCTTTTTTTTTGTTGTTGTAGAGACATTAAAATGGAATTCCTAAGAAATACAGTTCATTATTTACAGAAACATTTCACACACATGTATACACACACATATTCCCTCATTCTTTGCTTCTGACTGAAAAAACAGCAAAAGGTTTCCAGTCTAAGGACTGTACCTCAGCAGCACTTTGTGATGATGAACAGAAACCCAAATGCTGACATAATGCTGGCATCTGTCTTCACTCCCAATTACTGGGCTATGGGACTTACCCACCACATGGAACTTGTTTCCATACGTTTCCGAGTGGAGGTTTGCTGCACTGCCACGGGGCTGTGACCCAGAGCACAGCCATGCCACATGGAGCAGGCAGGCTTGGCGCAGATGCTGCCCCAGCCATGTGTGGGCAGCCGTGGCAGCAGCCGTTGCATGACCTCTGTGAAGTTTGGCACGGGGGCAACTGTTGCGCTCTTTGGTGAGCTGGCAGAGCAACTGCAACTTCCAATCCTGTGCTGCACACTCTGAAGTCTAAGCCAGACTGACACAGTGTCACACAGGCAGGGGTATGTTTTATGGCTGTTACAACTTGCTCTTATTTGTGTTGGCATGTTAAAGACATGTAGTCTCTGTGAAACTTATTGGCATCTATGAACAGCAGCACTGACTATACATGTTCCTTTTAGATACAAAGATTGAATTCCAAAGTTTTATTACTTTTTGAGGATCTAAGGCAAAAACTGTATCTTGTAAAATGCAAAAAGCCTCTTTATTATCACTTTCTTATCTGGCTGTAGCGACGCTTCTTTTATGACTGTATCATAGGCCTTGTAATAGTGTGAAATGTTACCTATCTCATGGGTAATATACCTAGTGCTTGAAAATCTTGAAACTGAGGTCCAGAGAAGCTAACAGGTTAAAAAAAGAGTACCTTTTTTTTTTACTTCTTTAACTTGAAGTTAATTAGCAAAAGTGGTAGTGCTGTGTGTTTCTTTGATGCTCAAGTATCATCAACCTAAATAACTTGTCAGCCTTTGCTTAAGAATTAGATGAATGAGGACATAATGGATGCAATGCACCCAAAGCTTTGCTCCAGAAGCAGTAGTACCTCTGGTCTGTGGGATTTCAGTGTGCCCCTTTATGCTATGCACCACTCCTGGAATGCCTAGGGTGAGTTCCTACATGGGTTCACATCAGAGAGTGGGCCACTACAACTTCTCTTGCTGGTTAACTCCTCAGTACCCTGTGATACCCCTTTGCATGTTGACATTGCTGGCAAGCACAGTGTCCACCTAGCTTCTCCTGCTGCTTACTTTTACCAGCAGGTTCATAAGGCATGAGAAACGGGGCTTTATAGCAGCAATGAGTAAAACGTTAAATGGCTTGCACAAGGTGACCTGAAGCTCAGAAAAACACAGCTTCCCAGGAAAGTCCCTCAGCTTCAGGTGGCCTCCAGAGGCCCTTCCTATATGTGAAGAGCTGCACCACACATCCTCACAGGAGCTCAGTAATGCAGACTGTGTCTTAGCTGCTTCATGCTTGTCAGAAGACTGCTCGCTCCTTAACTTCCTGCTAACTCTGAGAGGTCTGTTATTAAGCTGTAGCATCTTGGCTATACAGAAAAACACAGTATCACTGCAATGTAATTACTTCCACCAAGTCACAGAAAGTTAACACAGTCCACACTCAACATTCTTTACCACTTTCACTTCCACAATTAGTTCAGCTGAATATAGTGACCCCGTGTCTATCAGTAGAGTCTGCTTTCACAGATTTCATAACCAGACTACGTATCTACAATTACCAGAGGCATTTTGACTGGACTTCCAGATACACAAATCAATAAATGGGTTAGAGCAAGACAATGGCTACATAAGCTATTGTAGACTTCACAAACCTCAAATGCTGTTGGGTGTTCCCATCTAGCACTGTGCCTCACACAGTCACACAGAAGTGTGTGCCTCACACTTCTCTCAAGAAGTACACTGGATCCACCTCCATTTTACAGCACTCCAGACTTGCTTCTAAGTTACCTGTGGAGTTGCTGGTGCATGAACACCCTGTTGAAATCCAGCTCAAACCAGATCATTGCACAAGATTCCAGCCATGCAAATTCACTCCCAGCCTGCTGTTGGGGCTCTGCCAAAGTTCTCATGAAGCCAGTCTCTTAACAGACTACCACCAACCACTGGCTGCATACTGTCTCCTGAAGAGGCAGGAGATTCACCGAACACTGGTGTTTCTTCCTGTAGAGCACTCTAGAGTATATCATGGAAGTCTAGCACTTCTCTGCGCTCACTTACTTTGTTTGCCGATAGTAAATATTAGACAGCTTTCTGAGCAATTAATCTGTGCTATAACACAACTATGATCAAAATTATATGCAGTAACTGATGGGTAAGAACGTATTACCCCCTCAGATCAACACAGTAAGCCAACTGCAGTCTGTCACAACTAAATTCAATTAGTCAATATTTTCATCAATGACCTGGACGAGGGGGTAGAGAGCACCCTCAGCAAGTCTGCTGATGACACCAAACTGGGA
>JAOEGS010010620.1:27599-38600 GCA_025447755.1 Corythornis vintsioides
TCCTGCTCGGGCAGGGGGTTTGGACTAGATGATCTTCTAGGTCCCTTCCAACCCCTAATATCTATGAATCTATGAAATTCTTTATGTCTGCAAAGCCTCTATGTTCACATTCACAAACGCTTTTTACTCAGTAAAAAAATAATCTATGATTGATGGAGGTCCCATCTTAATACTAAAGGACATGCTGCATTGCCTGTGTTCTAACACAGAAAGCCATAAAGGCTGAGTATTTTCACTGTTACAACATGACTACATTTTATACTGTTTTAAAGCAGCAGAGCATGTTTTTAGAAATATTTTGCATAAACATTTTTGCTAAGAGCAAAGCTGGCATGTTCCCTGGCATTTCTAGGCAGAGGTGCTACCTTTCCTGAACAGATACAAGTGAAATAAAGCTTTGGGTCAATTGCATTCTTTCTTGTAAAATGCAGCAGTGGTAAAAGCACTTCCAAGCCTTCCCAAAGGAAGGCTGACAGATGTGTTTGCAAAGCACATGTCTTCCCCTGGGAAAGAAACATCACACCTGCAGAAAAAGGATTTCTGCATAGTGCTTTTGCAAGTTGCCAGGCTTTAACTGTGAACTATAATTGATCACCAGAGGAAGTCATTATGGGACCCTACATAGGAATGAATTAACCTTCAAAGTCACCTCCTAATGACTTGGTCACATGCCATGTTGATCACAATGCTCATATTGTAATAGCATCTAAATGAAAATTAATCATTATCTAAGGTTTTCTGATGAACTGAAGAAAACACAAACAAATCCCAAAACCTAAGGCCAAACTTCTTGTTTGAAGAAACTTAAGCTAGTATAGTGAAGATTTACTGAAGATTTACTTTGCTTAGATTTCAAAACAACATGAAGTACTAAACTAAGAAGAATTCCAGAGCTAATTTTTAAAGCAGATTCAGTTGGAGAAATTATCTGAACTCCTCTCTACTCCAAAAATTTCCTCTGTCAACTTGCAAAAGAAATGTTATCCCTAAGGATTCTGTGGTCAAATGTCTCTTATATGACTTTTTGCATTATTTCAAAACGGAAGTTGTCAGCCCAAGTCTAGACTGAAATATTTCTACTTCTGCTTTATTTAAGGATAAGGGGGTTTACATCCACTTCATTTCACTGCCTTTATGAATTGTGCAGAAACCAACCCACTCCTCAGAAGTACAAAGTGTACCAAATATTTTGAAAGAGCAGAACAGGGCTGCTAGCTTGTCAGGTTACCCACCTAATGAAGAAGCTTTTTCTTTATCTAGCTATCAGAAAAATCTAGGCATTATAAGGCATCACTACACTTTGTCATTCTCATTTGTCCAACTTGTATTGAATTGTATTATGAACTGGCATGAAATCATCTCTTTAGTGTGCCTAAATTATTCAATTACACTGAACAACAAGCACTGGCCTCAGAATGGCTAGCCAGAAAACACAGACACCAAAATCTGGACTACGATAGGGAGAAGTGAACACTCTTGTGAATCTTCCCTGCACCCTGATATGTTTCATATTTATGTTTTTGTCACTGAAGTTCCCTAAGTACCTAGAGTCTGGATAATGCACAGGATTAACAACTTTGGCCCAGTGGAGTGCTTAGTATTTTGTTCTCACCTAAGACTTTTACATTTAATGTATGAAGAAAAATCATTCAAGTTGCTTCAGTACACAAGTGTGGTGCATTTTGCTCAGGGACTGCAGAGGCCAGAAGCCAAGTGTTCCTCCTCTGAAAGGAGCTCAGAGTCACACTGGCTCTAGCTCTTTTCTTTTCAGAAAACCTGTCAAGCCTATCAAAGCCACCCAAGAATAAGTTTCTCATGACTTAGCTCCTTCTATCAAAAGGCAACTACAAATGACAGAAGCTCTGTGCAGACTTTAAGCTGCTCTGGAAGCAAGCTATTATAAATTTAACAAGTCAAATTAATTGCCCCATAAGACAGAAAAAGAATTTCAGGAGTTCATTGTTATTTACTCCTCAATGAATAACCTGTGATATCATTAGAATTTTTATACATGGACATACCATCCTCTCTTTAGTCTGTTCTGTACTAGTTTATGTTATGAAGGTACCAGTAAGATGGCAACTCCCTCTGGGACACGGAGAACTAAATTTCAAAATTTATAGGAACTAACAAAAAAACCAAAAAGCATAAAACTGAGTATGTAATGCATGGTCACTTGTAAGTTATTGTTATTTCTCTCTTTCTGAGCTATGAAAGCTTTGAAAAAGCTTACTTCTCTCTTTTTTTTTTTTTGGTAGTTGAGAACAGGTATTTGTCACTCAAACTATGCTCTGAGACCTAATGGTCTTCAATTAAGATTTCCAATGCGAAAATGAAGGTATGTGTTTTCAGAGGCATGAACACCTAACTCCATCCTTATTTTACCAGACAGGAAAGTCAGCTATTGCTACCAAACTATTTAAAATGCAAGACCATCTCAACTACATTTGAGCATTATAAGAAACTGCTACATAATTTAGGATGAGTGTTTATTCTTTGTATATACACCAAGGAACCATAACCAAGGCTCTGCAAAGCACCATACACTGAATAGATTATGTATATCTGCAGTCTTAATGAAGATACAATACTGTGGAAGGAAAAACAAAATAGAAGATACAGTGTGCACCCAAGTCCAGCAAAATGGGAACCAGGTAGATGTTAAAGGTGCTTGAGGAAAGAAAATATTTACCACAATGCAACAGAGGCATCTGTGTTTTCTGTCTAGTCTGTGAAGTCTAACAAAATGATGAGCTCAGTGGTAATAGCTTAGTATTGTAACATATTACAGAGAATAGTTACTACAACTGGATAGAAAAAAGTACTATGACATATTGACTAATTCAATTATTTGTGTGACAGGAGAAAAAACGAGAAAAAAGCTACCTGGCAAGGTTGAGGCTGGGCTGGCCATTAAACGAATGACAGATGCTATTAACCCTCTGTCTTCTCTTAAGGGAAAGAGAAAGGGAATAAGGGAAATACACTTATGAATTGGAAAAACCCCTCAAACTGCTTTAATGAAACAATAAGAAAATATAGTAAGAAGAAAATAATAAAATATTTACAAAACCAATATTGAAGACTTCTAGTGTTGGTCATACCACTACAGATGCTACAGGGCAGGCATAAAGAAAGTCCCAGACTGGATTCAGTAGCAAACAGGAACTGGGTTTGGGAACATGGATTGGGATCAAAAGCAGAAGAATGGATAGAGTCCTCCATGGATACTGGCCATTGAAGAAAAAAACCCTTGACCCTCACGATCCCTCAGCTTTATACTGAATATGACATATATTGCAAGGAATACCTTAGTGGCCAATTTAGGGTCATCTGTCCTGTCTGATCCTCCCTGCAGGTACAACTTTTAAACTTATTTCTGACCTTTTTATATGGAGCACTTCAACATGGCACACAAGATTTAGCAGTGACCTTGGTCCATACTGAAGCACGTATAAGCACAAGACTTTCTATACTCCTTGGTAGTAACTCTAAACATCAAGTATTATGACTTCTAGAAGCAGACACTGTCTGCAAGAATATGCTTTTAACTTTAAGAAGTGCAGCCAGAAGAAACTTAACAGAGAAGTAAAACTACTGAACAGAGAATTGGTTCAGTTTCAGCTCAAACCAGGATACTATTATAGTTTAAAATTAAATGGCGTAGAGACAGTGTCTCCCAGGTCATATGTAATGTGCACTACATTCCCTACAAGGTGATGGAAAAGTCCAAAGAACAGGAATTCCAAAGCTTGTTTCCAAATCAGTGACACATTTACCACCTAGAAATATGAAAATACGCCAATTTTCTCTAAATATACCAAAAGACTGTTATTAAGTAAGGCTCTTAAAGAAAATCTCATGCTTATGTGACACAAATCCTTTAAGGAAGCATTTGCTTTTAAAAGTTTCAAAAATTAAATGTCTTGTAAATTTTCTTCTTTTAGGTCAGTTTCCTAACACAAGGTAGTTGTGAGAAAAACATCCAAATACCTATGTGGATCAAGGTTTTGCTATGCAGTTGTTTTGCATTCAGTGTTGTGAACACCTTGCCACTACAATGATTAACTACAATAATTAACTAACTGGCCACATATTTCTACATAAAAATCACCCTTGAATACTTTGTTGGCCGACACAGTATTTGCTGTGAGGGAATTAAGGGAAAACTTTAACAGTTGGTCACTTACCTCTGAGAAACAGATGATTGATAATGCAGAAAAAAATGTTTAGGAGCCTGCATGTAATATCAAAATTCTTGCTGAATCAGAAGACAATTCTGAACAGGCAACAGACACTGTTGCCCTGAGACTGTAAGTTAACATCTGATGGCCATCGAAAGGGCAGCCACAGTGGCTTGGTACCTGTGGGCTGCAGCTACTACCAGAAAACAGAGATACTTTTCCTTACTGCTCTCTGCGTTACTACACTTGCTTACTAATACAAATTCATTGTTTCTTCTGGGTATTTGCTTTGTTTTGGATTTCCCATACATAGCTGGAATGTTGACATTTTCTCTCTAAATTCTAGAAAAATTAAGTTACACAAAATCCTGTTTGTATGTGGTATACTGTCTCATCTTGTAGCCATAAAAGAACACAAGTCCCAAGGAAAATGCTATGTTTTAATCAGAACAGAAAATGGTCACTTTGGATGGATTCTGAGGACAGCAAAACAAGTTATTTAATGAGCTTTCACTTTATTTCTGTTTGTTCGAAATTGTCCTGTAAGAACAAAACATGTCAGGGGAGCCTATCCCTAGGCAAAATTAGAACATCAGAAGAAAGGGATAACATATTTAAGTGCCTAAGAAAGCAATTAAAGCAACTATCTTTCACCTTTTCAATAACTTTATATAATATTACACTGAAGTTGAGAATTACAAAACTTTACAGCAACTAGTATGTTCAGTTTCAAAAGGGACCACTAGCAAGTAATCTTTTTCCTCTTCTACCCTCTAGCTAAATAAAATGCATTACCTTTATGATATCCCAAATAAAGCTGCTTCAATCTGAGAGACTCACATAGCACTTTGGAAAAGGAAAATAAAAAGTCTCCAACTGAATCTGTATGTTATCTAGGCAAAACAATTAGCTAAACTGCAATGCAAATAGTTTGATGAGCTGCATAGTATCGAGCTCACAAAATATTAACACACATTGTGAGATGCAGTATCTGATTCTGTTCAGTGAAGGTTATTGGGTACACACACACACACACAGCAGCCTTGCTGACAGAAGAGCTCCTATCCCAACAACAGGCAGTGGGTGGCAGAATGACTTGGTTCCTACTACCATTGTCCATGACTACTGAGACTTCCTCAGAGCTGTCAAGTCTAGGCACTGGCCTGATTTCATATGGACAGGTTACAGAGCAGAAAGCAAGCACTGCAAAAGCAGCAATATACTGACAGAAAAAAAATTGTGAGAGCTAGTGTCAAGCGAGTAGAGGAAGAAGCATCACACTACTTTGTTGTGTATCCATGACATGCTTAAAGAGTTCTGAATGAAACCCAGTAGTAGCGGGTATTCTGATGGCAATATAAGGAAGCTTTACTTCATGCAGGAAATAACTGCTTAAATTATCCACAATTGACAAACCAATGCAAGTGTGTACTTCTGGAAATACAAAAACAACCCAGACTACAAGTATTAAAGTAAACCACCACATGATGGACTTGAAGTGTGCAAGTATGTTCTAAATGACAAAGCAGTACCATGAATGCATATACCTTAAAAAGATGAAACTCCAACAGTTACTTCCCAGGTCTGTTTTAAATCTTTACTGTAAATCTACACATGCATTACTGAAAGCAATGTAACACTAAAGTAACCTGATATAGTTAAGTAGAAATACTATTTAACAAAGCTAGTAAACAGGAAGACAACCTATGTAAGAAAAATCATGCAGCCATGAACAGCCAAGAAAAAGGCACAAGTGTTGCTCAGAAGTCTGGTACCAAACCATTTACTTGCACAAAATACTTATTCTAAAGCACATTTAGAGCAAGTATAGCATTCATACAATGTCAGATGTGCAAACTAAGACATGCATTTCCCACTAGCAGACACTGTCAAACTGTAATGGGTGAGTAATGCTTAACTGCTAAACTTGAAAGCTTTGAGGAACTTCAAGCTAGACTTGAAATAATGCAGAAGTATTCTCTGACAACATATTTACCTCAATCCATTAGCAATAACCTTGGATGAAAAGTGAGAACTTAACCACGGATATGAAAGTTCAGTTTACATTTCAACAGGACAGAACTTGGAAAATCCTGCTCTCTGTTATGTGTGTTAAAAAAGAGAACAGGAATTTAGTGACTCTACTTTGCATCAACTTAAAATACAGTAAAATTTGCTAAACTAACCTCCACTTTGAATCTCTATTTCCCACTGTACTTATCTTCAAAGTAGTTCATCTAGCTCCAGACTATTTTACTGGATCACCAATAACAAAAGTGAATAAAGTAACAATCAGAAAAAAAAAAATCCTAGGTATGCCGTTTGTTTATTTTTTAACATTTGTAATGCATTTTCAGTGAAAACTATGTGTAGAAATCAAGAAGCTACAGTTCTGACTTTCGTAATAAAGAGACTTCATACCATTCTCTATATTTTTTGGCAGTGGTAAGGTACATTCCATTAAATCACTGCCATTCTCGGAGAAAATGCCAATAAAACAAATAAACAAATATTCTGCTACTACTCCCCAGGTTCTGAGAGCTACTTACAGTTCCAGAATAAGAATGACATCTGTTTTGTTCTCGTAAACATCATGGAGCATGATTACATTTGGATGTCGGATCTCTTTCAGGATGCCAACCTCCCGTTCAATATCCTCCCGGCTCACCCCACGCCGGCTGGATTTTGTTCTCCGTTTCTTGATAAATTTTGCCGCAAATTGCTGACCGGTGCTTTTCTCACGGCATTTCTTCACTACAGCAAACTGCCCACTGACAAGAAAACAAGGAAAAAGAAAATTAGAAAAGAAAAACAAAAGGGAAAGTGTGAACATCACTGTTTGGTCCAAGGAAATTCTGATGTTAATTTTAATTAACCTCTATATACTGTGGTGGTGGAAAAAGCTGTACCTCTGAATTACCAACTCAATTAAAGTAGATGACTACTTTTTACATAACCTAGAAAAAAAACCTAGAGGAGACAGAAAAGTTAAGTTAGGGTACTGCTTTTACTTCACACAAATGTACATACACACACACTTCAGCATACCCGTAAGGAGAAGATATCATCTGTGTAGACCATTATATTTTTGACAAAACATGTGCATCAGGGATTACTGGGGAAAAGTAATTGTTTCTGGATTTCTCTTTCCATGCTCATGTTGTGGGTATTTTTTTTTTTTTTTTTTTTATTCTGCAAGAGAGACAGTTTTTAAGTTTCTTCCAATCTGTACCCTATCAATATTCACTCAGTCTATCCTCAGGTTTTTGCCTCAAGCCCATTATCGCTGATCTGCTGCCAGATGTACACAGCAGTTCAGATCAGGAATCTGAAACAAGAACATAATTTTTAATACTGCTGAGTTTTCCTTTGAAGTTTTCTTAATCTCTTGCTGAGGATTATTTAGCAATTCTGTTTTTGGTGTATTTCACTGTACAAAGAATTTGCAGAATTACAGAATTAGAGCAATGAGAAAATTCCCTGAAGTTAGCCTACCTTGTTAACTGACAAGTGGTGTCCCCTGAAATAGGCTGAGAACATCAACTAAAGCAAAGCTAATCCTAGTAGGCTTGACTATTTACACAGTGATGTAACATGTAGACATGTATGATTCCACCCAGTACCTAGAAGAGGAGCTAACTTGTATTAGTGGTTAATTAATTACAACTGACAGATCTTTAGGAAGGTGCATCACCCACAAAAAAAGACATCACACGATGATAAAGTGCCAAGCGAGAATCACTCAAAGCTATACATCTCATGCATGAACTCAATGCACAATTATTATTTTATTATTGAGGAATGAACATGTGCCAAATACGCCAACAATGAAGCAATTAAGGCATGCATGACAAAAACAAAATAGAAAAAGAAAACTGATCTGCAACAGTGTCGAGCAATAAATGAAGATGATAAAATGCTGTAAGGGAAAACCACACTCTTTTTTCTGCATTTAGAGGGCTGGTCAGCTCAGAATACTTTATGCTGCTGGGTCACCACAGCCCCCATTACTATGTTGACCCCAGAAAGGACCCAATGTATTACTGTTAAAATTGAAGTGGAGCATATCCTCACACCGATGTTTGAGTGACTGTGTGCTGAGAATAGTCACATACCATCCTCTCCCTCCAAGAAGGGTACAGGATCAACAGCCCAGTAGAAGTGCATCAATACCAATGCATGCAACATGGGCAATGAGCTGGAGGAGCTGGAAGCCATTGTGCTGCAGAAAAAAGGTGAGACAGCTGCCATCGTAGAAACATGGTGGGGTGACTTACACAACTGGAGTGCTGCACTGGATGGCTATAAACTCTTCAGAAGGGACAGGCAAAGAAGGAGAGGTGGTGGAATGTCCCTGTATGTTAATGAGTGCTTTGACTGATTGTTTAGACTGAAAGTTATCAACTAAAAGGTATCCAGAATAAGTGCCTGCTACACACCAAATAACCTTCTTATTGTTGCTGTTGTGGTATTCAGCACATAACCCCACAATTAGTTGTTTGTTATTAAATGCCGTACATGCAGATCACATTTAAGCTGCAATCAAAGGGGCTAATTCATGTCTGGGATCTCTAAGCCACACCATTTTACAACTTGCTCTAAACTCCTGTTTTAGAAGCAAAGGAGAGGCGTAAATCAAAGGGTAATTACTGGGCTTTAACCCACAGAACTACAGAAACAAGATGTTTTAAGTCAGCTCCCTATGGGCTAACATATTTATATCCAGTAATATTCTCCCACAGGTCCTGCATGCAGCATTCATTACTATAGTGCCTTCAAAGTCATAAAAGCCATTTATTTTTAAAGTTCCTTATTTTTGCAGGTTTGATTTTAAGTGGGTGGGGTCAAAAAATGACTGCCATTTTAGGAGACGATTACAATGGAGAAAATACAGAAGTATGTCACACACTCACACTTAATCTGACATATTTTTTTTCCACATGACAGAATCAGGTTAAACAGCCAAGCAAGATGACAGCTTGACACGAGAACAAATACTCCAGCTAATAACAGTAATTTGTTTTGTGATCTTGTAATTCTTATGCAACCAGCAGTTAATTACTATCCTAAATCTCCTCTTTTAAGGACACTTGGAAAGGTATCTCCACATTCAGTGATTTTTCAGACTTCCATCAGAACAATTACTTATCCCACTATTTGATAATTACATTTCTCTGTCTTTTTTACATTATAGGTTGACACACACTGCCCTTTAAAATGCAAAAGTTATGCAGAGAGGTAATGGAATCACCAATAAATTGCCTGTTCTCAGCCCTTTATTGGTCCTGGCTTAGCAGGGCCACCGAAAATTCCAACTTCATTAGCATGAAATATGGAGAGTTTTAACTAAAGAGATGGATGTTTTAGAATTAAAAGAGAAAAAAATAAAGAACCAAAAAAACACCCCACATACTTTTTTTTTTTTTTTTTCAGAAGGATGATCAGAGTGATTAGGGGTAGCAGACACCCTGTATTCTTCTCCATTCCCAGCCTTCTGCACCAGCTCTTCACAGCTAGCTGCTTCTGCAAAGAGTGCAACTCCTGCCCCATGCACCCTCTGAAAAGAGTTCCAAGCATGTCACGGAGATGATCACATAACACTAGCATTTATTGCCACAATAGAACAACCATGGTGGAATGGACCAGGGCTACATGTCATCCCCTGAGGACTGCATTCAAAAACAAAGTAATGGGAGCAGGGGATAAGAATTCGGAGACATTATATTGACATCAGAATAGTAAGATGCCTTGGTACGCTTCTGACAGTCACCCCTTTTGCTGTATTTAAAACTTTGTATTCATAACTAAACTCTGAAAATGTGATACATTAAGTTCAAACTGCTATTACTATTTCTTTGACTACTTTCCTTCTTAAAATTGTACTAATCCAACACAAAGAGATTTACATAATATTATTAGATTAGCCCGTGAAAGGAACTGTAACTCAACTTTAGAGCCATTTGTTTTTCTCAATAAAACAGTTACTATCAGACTGTGGACACCTCTGTCTTTCCTTAGAGATCTTCATCAAGGAAGTCCAGCTAAGCAGGCAATTTCCATCTCCAGCAGTCTATCAGTTCCAGCAGTTACTACCACCATGCACATACTGCTACTTCAGGTAATAAGCCTAACTTGTAAAACTCTTCAATGAGGCAGCAGTACCTAACCAAGTCTTTTCCAAACAACAAGATCTCTCCACAAACTGTGAAGGTTTATAGCTACATTAAGTCCTTCATCATCTAAGTCAAGTAAACCAGCACCATGTGTTTGGCTACAATTGAAGGTAACCTCTTCCTCTCCTTCCTCTCTCTTTCTTTATGGTCTTGCAAAAGACAAGCGAACTTTATGAGGCACCTGAGAGCCTCTCTCATGTCCATAATGCTTACAGAACCACAGTTGAGAGTCACCAGCACGAAAAGCACTCACCCCACTGAGGAGAAAAACTATTAACAGAATCAGCATTGGGGGGGTAGGCCATGGTTAATAGGTTAATAGAACACTCTAAGCAGATGCAACTGGGAAGCAGTAGTGACTAATGTGTACCATGCTTCAAATACAACCTACTTCTTGGAATGTAGTGCTTAGTTACCAGCATTACACCCGCAAAAATCTGGGGCACAACAACTCCATGCATCAGTACAGGCTGGGGGCTGATGTACTAGAGAGCAGCTCTAGAGAAAGAGACCTGGGGGTCCTGGTAGACAGGGGGATGACCACGAGCCAACAATGCGTCCTTGCAATGGCCAAGAAGGCCAATGGCATCCTGGGATGCATTAGGAGAAGTGTGGCCAGTAGGTCAAGGGAGGTTCTCCTCCCC
>JAOEGS010010621.1:5725-23277 GCA_025447755.1 Corythornis vintsioides
ATTGCCTCTCATCCTGTCACTGGATGACACTGAGCAGAGTCTGGCTCCATCCTCCCTACACTCACCCTTAACATATTTATAAACATTGATGAGGTCCCCCCTCAGTCTCCTCTTCTCCAGACTAAAGAGCCCCAGCTCTCTCAGCCTTTCCTCATAAGGGAGATGCTCCACTCCCCTAATCATCTTGGTGGCCCTGCAATGGACTCTCTCCAGCAAATCTCTGTCTTTTCTGAACTGGGGTGTGCAAAACTGGACGCAGTACTTGAGGTGGGGTCTCACCAATGCAGAATAGAGGGGGAGGAGAACCTCCCTTGGCCTGCTGGCCACACTTCTCCTAATGCATCCCAGGATGCCCCTTACCCCATGTATGCAACACAGTACATGTGCACACATATACTTTCTGGAAACAAATGCTTGTTTTGAAGGTGATTAATGAGAAGCTTAGGTTTGAAAAGATGATAAGTCAAAGGTCAAATGTGACACTGTTTTGCTTTATAAAAGTGTGAAGAATATTAGCAGAAGCTAGACTTAGGGCTTTCAGAGGAAAATTGCAGTTGCTTTTTTTTCCCTTTTTTTTTTTTTTTTTTTTTTAATACAGCTAGAATTACCCCCAGAATAAGTGATACATACCTTCTTTGTAACACATGCTGTTGCTTGTACTGTGATTGTGCTTGTTGTAAAGCTAGCTGTCTCTTCATGTCATTTTGAAGGTAGTTTATGAACAATGCAAACAAATTCAAAACTATGAAAAGGAAGAACAGGAGTAACTTGTATACTGATTTTAAAATTTCAGTCAGTGCTCAAAAATGTTAAATAAAGACATAGCTGAAAACTCTATGAGAGATGCAAGATTTTTAAAATTTTTTTGTTTGTTTGCCAGGAATGCAGAGCTTCCATGGCAAAGGAAACAGCAAGCAATATAATGTCAGTAATCTTGTGTCCAAGTCCACACTGTATTATGCAGGAATAGTTTTGCCTGGCAGGCAATGAATTTCAAAAAAGGCTGGTTTTCCATCACATAGATAACACTGAAAGAATGATGTTGCCAATGCCATCATGGCTTCCAAACCATTTTGTGTCTGTGCAGACTCAATGCTGAGGCAAAGTAGCTGTTTCCAATCACCAAGTCCCCAGCCAAGATTCTGCCTGGTTCCTGAACTGAAAGTAAATGCATTCATTGTTCCTGGTTTATTTGAAACATGGGGAAGTCAACACACAGATTAAAAGCACTGCAGTGTTGCAGGGGGGGAAATGCATTGGCAGGGATTTTGATCAGACTTGTTCCACAAAAGCTGACTTGTATCTCATTACTTACCTTCTTGACTTCTCTTCCTGGTTCAAAAGTGCACAGCAGTGGCATTAAGACTCCCAGGAGAGTGGCTGTTGTCTTCTCCTATTACATTTGTGCCACCATTTCACTCCTGATTTTTAAGGTCTGAGCATGTAGCAATGATCTGAGAAATGTGTGTTGCTTGTCAAGTAACCTGCCCTCTGCATCAGTTGTGTGAAAGAAGGAGCATCACAGAGACTGACAGGGGCATAGGGCCATGCACAGCCCTTAGGGCATGATGGGCTCCCAGCATAGCAGGGTCTCAGTGCTCTGCTTAAAAGGCTCTTCTGCCATCTGCCATGTGGATTTCAGGGAAGCACGACAACCTCTTTTTTTTCCTACCATTTCTACCATGGATGCCTGATTTACTCTTTTTTCCCCCTTCAGTGCTTTTCATCTTGCATGTTTATACAGGAGCAGAGTGAGTGTAAACTCCTAACCTTCTCATTTGCAGACTTTTTACTGTTGCTTTGCATAAATGGAAATGGACACAGTAAAGTGAAAAACACTGTGAAGAATGGGATGTGCTTCAGCATTTTTTCCCTGTTTATGAACAGACAGTGGAGAAGAGCTGTTCTTTTCTCCTGGTGACTCCATTCTACCCAGCTTCTTGCCCCCTGACTTAGTGCCAAGTAGAAGAAGTATTCCATAACCTAAATACTGATACAGGTAATGACAAAGGCATCAGAAAAGGTGGAGGCCTTTTCCCACCTGCTGCACAAGCAAACCTACAGCATAACTCTTTGCCTTGGATTCTATATATCCTCCAGACAAAGGGGAGAAAAAAATCTAAGAGTTACTGTACAAAAAATGGGCAATGCCTGAAGTGAACTACTTCCAGCAGCTTATCTGCAGCCCTCAGTGCTGATGTATGGAGTGCATCAAGGGTTAGTGTTTCAGTAAGCACCCCATTTTCCATAGAGCCTGAGACAGGAGCACCACCCAATTAACCCACAGTCTGTTTTTGATGCCTAGGTGGACTGAAACCACCTGTAGTATGTTCTGAGGATGCACTTTTCCATGTATTGCCAGGCTTGCTTATACATCAGTGCCCTGACCCCTAACCTCTTCAGTTTCTAGTCATGTTTAGCCCAGATCCAAACTAACGGTCCATGGAAATTTGCTGATGGCTACAGACCTCTGTACATTTATTTATGACTGCCAGATCTCTGTCTGAGAACTTGAGAATAGTGAAGGAGAGTCAAGCCTGGAGTCAGACTGAATCACTGGAAGGCTCTTCAGCTCAGTACCAATCTCTGGAGCATGTTCTTTATGTATTGTACCTCTAGAGTGCATATGCTAAGGGAAAGGATCCTACAGCCTGCATCAAACTTCATTTCTCTACAGATCTTAGTGCTCTGACTGTTGAGGAAGCCTTAGCACTGCTTTTCAGTATCCCCACATCAATGCAGTAAAACAGAAATTTTAAGGCTGTACTTTTCAATGGGGAGATGAATGTCTATGGAAAGCAGCTAGTATGTATGAGGACTGGAAATCCTGGGGTTTTTCTCAGGAACTGCTTCAGTTCAGCCTCTTGTGCCACCTCTTCATTTGTACAGGGTTGTTTTCTTTCCTTACAGAAGTGCCTTTATAAAGCTAATCTGCTGTCCTAAACAAGATTTGTAAAACCCCATTAGGGACACTAGCATCAACTTCCACAACTTTTAAAATGTGATTTCTAGTGTTTATCTTGGCAAAGAAATCCTGCCACATAGGAACAAACTTACAAAGAATGCATTTGTCTTTTCAGATAGTGAAGAGAAGACAGGCACTGGAGGCAAAATCCAGCCTGTGACCTCTACTTTGTCCAGCCATGCAGCACCTTCCAGCATGACATCTCCATTTTATTTGATTGCTTCAGTCAAACTTTCTCAGACTGTCCCCGGGAGTGGAGACTGGTACAATGGGAAAGGACTAAACATCATCCACAGCTCCCCCTTAGCCTCAGGGCAGCAGCAAATCTTTCTGCCACCAGTGTAACTTCCAGGCTCTGTTTTTCTTGGCTGCATTTCCCAACTTTGCCATTCCAGCACTGACTCATTTCTTCACTGCTCCACGTTACATACTGAAAAAAGCACCTCATGATTCCCTATAGTAGAGTGGGCACAGGTATTTGTGATTGAGCATTATCTTCATAAATTCAGGTGATACACGTGTGTTTGCTCAGTTTAGCCTTAAAAACAGAGAATGTGTTCCATTTTCTGTTGTAGTGTTGGGGTTATCTTTCTCTTTCTACATTAAATCATGGAGATTTTTGTGTTGTTTTTTTGGTGGGTTGGTTTTTTGTTTGAGTGATGGTTCACCAACTAGTATGAAGTCTTTTTAAATGTTACTGGACTGTTAATAGGGAATTTATTTCTACCATCATGCTATTTTTGCTTTCAGTTTAAACTACTGTCACTTATCTCCAGTGTTTCAGTGTGACATTTTAATGAATGGCCTGTTCCCTCTAGTTCATAAAAGCTGTTCTACCTCTGATTTTATGTCACATCAGCTTGAGATCAGAATAGGTGAGCTTAACCTCTGAGCACCTGTGTTACATTTTTAAATATAATGTATTCTTTGCTGGTCTGTGCCAGTTCTGGTATCTTTATAGTGAATTGCTTTGTATTTGCCCTCCCCAAGCAGAACATTTTGGAAGAGGCAGACACTGCCCTGATGCAGAGGTCACATTAACATCAGCAAAACAAAAAAGCCCAGACATTCAATAGAAAAATATGCCCCCTGTCTTTAATTGGCAGTCAGGCTTCATGCAGTGAAGGTAAACTCGCCCCAATTTTGTATTTTCATATTAGATCAAGCTGTAATTTGTGTCAATTGAGTCAGTAATTACCAGAAACCTGAACAATCCCTGCAGTGTGGGTGGGAATCTCTGGAAAGGAGGTGGACCAGGCAGCTAAGGGCCAGTACTGAGGATTTCTAGGATAAATCCTTCCTTCCAATCAGCTGAAAATCTGACATCTCCTGGCATAGGTGCTGGGTACTTGGATATCTTGGAACATCTCCCTCTGAGTGCCTGAATCATTGAAGAATATTAGATTTAGGGCTTTAGATTATTTATCTCCTTATTGTGGTTTGACCTTGGATGGCTGCCAGATGCCTATCCATCTGCTCCCCTCCTGGACATAACAGGGAAAGAAAACAAGATGGCAAACCCTGTGGGTTGAGACGAGGTCACAGTTACCATCGTGGACAAAACAGACTTGACCAGGGGAAAATTAATTTAGTTTATTGCCAGTTAAATATGGAATTGGATGGTGAGAAACAAAGATAAAAAGTAAAACACCTTCTCCTTACCTCCTCCCCTCTCCTAGGCTTTGTTCCAGTCTCAACTTCACTGCTTCTTCCCCTGCTCCAGTGTGTGCTCCTTAATGGAGTGGAGTGGGTACCTGCTCAGTACTGTGCTGTAGGTGTTGGAGAAACTACTTCTCTCTTTGCCCATAGTTTTGCACAGAGGAGGTACAGTAAGGGTCATCTGAATTCTGCTGAGGAGATATTTTTCTGAAACCCTGTGAGCTAGGTCCTCAGCTGGTGAATATCTGCAGTAATATTTGTCAGCTTTCATAGCCCTACATTCGCTCAAGCCAGCTGGGGATCTGAAACAATATTTTTTGTCCTCTAGAAAGAAAGGAGAAGCTATTTTCCATATTGTGAATATTGTCACACATGCATGGTGTTGATTAATTAAAAAGAGATGAGGCTCTTCAGGACACTGGCAAAGAGATCTCTCTGACCACCTTCTGCCTGCCCTCACTCTGAGGCAGCTTGTTCACATGAGGCTGAAGGTTGAGCAACAGGACCAGAAGTGTGAAGCAAAATGCTAGTCAAAGGCAGTCAGAAGCCCTCTTTTGGTATCTGTCTCTGGGAATCCAGCACAGCTTTAAGACTAGGAAAAGCAGAGTGTTTGATCAGGACTTCTGTATTGAATATGCACTTAGACTCCTCTCCCTTCAAGCAAGACCAAGTGCTTGCAGGTAGTCTAAACTGTCACTGATGGAGCATGATTTACATATGGGTTTTGTAGAGTTTAATTCTGGAAGGAACTGAGTAAGTTAAATGAAACAGCTTTCTGTGCAATTAGTAAAAAGAAAAGGCAAAACGAAAACATGGTGTTCCCAGTGACAATTACATAGGAAGAAAGGAACACCATGCTTCAAATGATATGAGCCTTCAGCTAAGCCTCTCATTAGTCCTGAAAACCTTTTTCTCTGAAATCTCCGGAACCCTGCTTTTGTGGGGGGAAAAGTAAGAAAAAGCACTTTGTCAAATTGTTGTTTTGAAATGGAAGGTTTTAATTTATCCGTTTCTCTGCTTGCCAAAAGTTAGTGTTTACAACAGGGGCTCCAGACCACCCCTAATCTGGTTATGTGTCTAGCACAACTTTCGGTCTCTAAACAAATGTTTATCTGAGCATTATCTGATTCCCTTGTGGTAGGTGGGTCTGTTTGTAATCCCCAAACCCATTAAAGAAATGAGGGACTTGTAAAAACATTTTGAAATAGATGAACTACCTTTCAAGAGAAGTTGCTGATAAAGGAAAGTAAAAACACAGTGGGACTGAAATGATTCCTTGGATACTTCATGCTACTTCTTTGGCAGCTGCAGTATTTATATCTTGCTGTGGTGACTGTACTATAAGGCACGTACTGAACAATAGTTCCAAAATAAATGTCTTAGATGTTAGAAATACAAAGAGGCTACTTTTTACTTTACTTTCTTATATTCACTTTAAGAAATGCAAATTTCTTCTTAAAAAAAATGGTGGTTTGTCATTGACTCAGTCGTTTTAGAAGCTTTGTCATCTTTGATGATAGTAGGAGGTGAAGACTGAAAATCAAGTGATATCCTGATATTGAAATTATGTTCTTATAAAACATGCAGGCATGTATGTTACTTTATCCACATGAGTTCTTAGATGAGAAATGAAGAAGCCATAAATCTCTTTATTTGTAATTATCTGTGTGATAAAGCAGAGTAGAAACTCAATGTGGAAAAAAAGATTATTAAATAATTCCTAAGCAAAACCAAACTACAAAAACATTACAGTAATTAAGTAGCTATAAGATCACATACTTCACTACTCAGAAGCTGACAGGTCATAAGAAAGGCACAAGTGCATTTTCATTACAATTAAACTATACCATTAAGTCATATACACCAGTCGTTGTATTCATTTGTTTTATGGGTTTCGTATTGACTTCACCTTCTATTCAGTGCTGTAGACAAGAGGGTAGCATTAAAGATAGGCAGATAAAAAATGCATTTACCTGATTGTAAGGTCATTTATTTTTCTTCAGGCAGACATGTATAGTGGAAGCATGGAACAGTGAAACTGCAAAAACTGAGCTGTCCATTGCAAAAGCCTCAAAATGAGAAAACTGCGCCCGCTCCCACTATCTCAGGCAGCCCATCACATGGTTTGCACCTCTCAAGTAGCTAACTCCTGTTGCATCTACTGGAAAGATGGTCCAGAGCCTCCTCTTCTGATTGTTGGAAATATTTTCTTTTGCAAGCTTCCTCTAGAAGTGGGTTAGTTCTAGTAATATATCTCAATTTTATTTAGACTGGATATCAGGAAGAAGTTCTTTACCTTGAGGGTGGTAGAACAGTGGAACAGGCTCCCCAGGGAGGTGGTTGGGGCACCATCTCTGGAGATACTCAAGGAGAGGTTGGCCAAGGCTCTGAGCAGCCTGGTCTAGTTGAGGGTGTCCCTGTTCCACTGCAGGGGGTCTGCACTAGATGCCCTTTGGAGGTCCCTTCCAGCCCTAACCATTCTATGATCCTATGAAATTGATCCTGCATATGCCATTTTGATGTAAAACTGTAATGTAACTTTCTTGATCCTTTCTTAAGTGATGGTGTTTCCAGCCTGGAGATGTTTTGGGGAGCTGCTGTGTGGCAGAGTATATGTCCTTGCATGTTTCACAGTGTTCCTGCTCAGTGTATCAGTTAACTGTATAGGCTAAAGTACATTTCCTCATTCAGTAGCATAACTTTTCTTTAATTGGTGGATGCTCACAACAAGGGACAGAATTGTCCCGTTTTCCTGGGGAACATTCTGCTGTGTTACATCACCCAGCTGGCTGCTCTTTCCAATAATTGCACATCATGTCTGAAATGACTGTAATGGACTGTGACACTTGGAAAATACATTGACACCGTGAGCATATATCTTAATGAACACTGTATTAATATGTGGTGTAGCAGTTGTGGATGCTTGTGATGTTGAATATTTTGTAAGCCATCTAACAGCATTCAGTCACTTCCTTCACACTGTTGCAAAATGGTGTAAAGTTTAGATGAGTAACAGGTCATGACATAACAGCAGTACTTCACGCCTGGAGCAGAACTCACCAAATGTTATGTTTACAGAGCACTTTGTCAAAATAACTCAGATTGTCACTACATCTCTATTTTTGCTGCCAGTGATGCTCACATGGATATGAGCCCTCCTGGCTTGTTTCACAGAGCCCTGACAGACGCTCAGCCCCGTTAGAGAGCACGAACTCACTAGAGCATGTGCTGTGGCAGAGGACATCTGAAGGTTGGCTGTGCTTTGGTGTTCTCAGTTGTGTTTAACTACTGTCAAACGTGATAATCACAGCATGGGAGAACCTTCTGCCAGGCTGCCTCGTGTTTCCGAGAGGAGGGAGCAGAGCATTTCTTTTCAAATAGCCAAGGGACTATCAAAGCTGTTCCCATAGGCAAAAGGAACATGGAAGGGTAACACTGCCCAGAGAGTTGTGGCTGCCCCCTCCCTGGAGGTGTTCAAGGCCAGGTTGGACAGAGCCTTGAGTAGCCTGGTCTAGTTGAGAGGTGTCCCCTGACCATGACAGGGAGGTTGGATTAGATGATCTCTAAGGTGCCTTCCAACCTAGGCCATTCTATGATTCTATGATTGTAATTGCCTGACAGACAGGGCATTTAGGCTTTTATTCAGCAAAGCACATGAAATGTGTTGTTTTCATTGGGAGCATAATATTTAAACCTAAGCATATGTTTAAATTCATTTCTGAGGTTTCTCCCTTGGGAAAAACACTTCTTACTTTCCCCGGGAGAAGAGGAGAAAAGGTGTTGGGCTCCGTGCCTAATAAAATCAGGGAACTTTATTTACTGCCTCACATTAGCATAAAAAGCTAATGAGAGGTAAGTGGTGACAAGAAGCAAGAGGTAAAGTGACACTGAAACTGTGAGGAAGGGAGCAGAGCAAAGGGCTGTCTCTTCTGCACAGCTACAGGAACGAGCAATGTCCCATCTCCTCGGGAAAGGGAGGAAGGACCTGGCTCCTCAGTCTGCTCTCCCTCACTGCTCAGTGGGGTTTTCCTGTACTCCATTGGTCCACCCAGGCAGATGAGCAAGGATTTCACTCTCTTGCAAGGGAAGTTATTGCTGATTCATCAGTAACTGGCTTTTTTCCAGCCCCAAAACAACTCCTGAGGTGGGAAAGGTCAAATCCAGCTCAACATTACTTAATGTAGCGTGTGCACACATTTTTATCGTGTGGTGACTTCTGCATCCTCAGCATAGCTGCCTTCAGATAAAGCAGCTTTCATCATTTTACAGATCCTGTAAGAGCCACAGCATGTTTTTGTAACTGTGGTTTAATTTTGAGGGCTTTTTTTTCTTTTCCATTTTCTGACTCATAGTGCTTTTCTCCAGAAACATGAAATGATTCATATACCCAAGCACTTAACTTCTTTTACATTTGTAAGTGGCACTTAATGTATGCTTAATGTGGGTATTCCAAACCACTAAAACCATAATTTGCTTACGCTACGTAATAAGGTTTGAATCCTGCAATGACTTATGTAAATACTTCCAAGTTCATTGGAAGTTTCTGCCAGTGGTGACTTAGAGGCAGAATGTCCACTGGCTTTGACTCAGTGGGTCTCTGTGGTCCTAAGATCTGACACAGCACCGAGGAAGAGAGAGTGAGAAAGAAAAATTGATTTGGTGTCATAAATCTGATGCAGAAAAGAATGCAGAAGAGGCTCTTTTATTGCTTTCACAGGGGTAAGAGTTGAATATTAAAGTACATTAGAAAAAGGAGATGGAAAGAGAAGATGAAAACCATTTTTTTTTTCTTTCACTCTGCTCCAGAATTTCTAAAATTAAACTCTGTGTCTTAATATTTTTATTGGAAGATATGAGAGAAAAATCCCTATGCTGGATAATTCAAAGCCCAGATAGATTTATTTAGACTCAAAATATACAGTACCATCACTGCCTTTAAAAAAAAAAGTTACTGCACTGTGGGCAATGCACATAATTTTATTTTTTTTTTTAATGGAATCAAATACTCTATGATGGGTTTTTAAGCTTTTAATCCAGAGTTTTTCCTCCCAGATCTTCCAGGAACCACTTCAGATTATTCCGTGTAAAAAAAAAAAATATCCTACATCTTTTTTCATTTGTCTAACAGGCAGAATTCTAAAAGCAGTAAAATCTTCCAATTTGAGTTGAAATTTAATAAATCATAAATGCATTCTTGGGCAACAGTTTATGTTCTGAGAATCAGATTTCTGAAAAAGTAAACATCTTTTTTTTTCAATTCCATAAAGCAGTGTTGTTTTCAGGCATCTGATAATTTTCAAATTTTTTATTGCTTTGTCTTATTCTATTTAATTTTCACTTTGGTTATTTTTGTGAAAAGGGATTTTTTTGTTACAGTCTTCCTCGTTTTTGTTGCATAAAATGGCAGAATTCTTCTCCTTGTTCCTCCCTCAACCTCCAAGAATTAAAAAAAAAAAATATTAAAATTAGTCTTTAAGTTTCTGCTCCAGGAGTAATTTATATCTTACTTATGTAACTGAAAGAGTACAAGTAAAATAGTGCTTGTTAGGAGAGGACCATGAACTGTGTGACACGTGCCTTGAGCTTTGCAGAATCTGGAAGGAGCTTGGCTTTAGCCCATCACTGCTGTTTGCTAGTTGCAGGCATTGTCACTAGGTAACTAGCACCAGCCCTGACACTGCTCCAGCAAGTGGGTCCTGGTGCTCTCTCCCCTGTGCTGCTGTGGCCATGCAACATTCCATTAAAAGGATCAGAAGCATTTCAGATCTTTCCAGAGGGTGCAGGAGGGAGCCAAAGCCTCCAGTTTGTACTGTTTGGATGCTTGTCCAGTGATGTAGATAAATACAGTTTGCATTGCTGGCGTTGCTGTGTTCAGGTGCCTCCTGATCTCTCCCAAAATAGCACTTCAGTCAGAGAGAGGCAATGTTTGAAGAAGTGTTCCTGAAAAGAAGTCACTTTGATCTGAGGTCCTTGCAACTTTTTAAGCAGGTGATGATATATCCTAGGATGCCACAGGAAGGTCTGTGATTCCCCTTGGGGGAGAATTATGCACTCCTGAAAAGTGAGCTGAATGAGCAGGGAGCATTTCAAGGATGAGGGGCTCTATGATTCTCTTTCTAGTTCAGTTCCCACAAGAAAGAGATTAAATTGGTTTTGTAAGATATGGTCTGGGGCATTTGCTTGGTGGCTTCTCCCTCTGCACTCTATGGTTTTAATTCCTCTGAAAGCTGCTATTTGGTTTGTGCTGTCTCTGTAAAAAGCTGATAGTGCACTTCTATGCAGAGATTCACCAAGGGTTTATTTAGGGGCCACTTTGCATCTAGGCAGAAATCTTTCAATATTAAAAATATATCTTACTTAGCAATTTACATAAGCTACTACTTGCTTTTCCCTTCAGAGCTGACCACCAAGAAGGAAAAAAAAGTTTCTTTCTGCCTTAACTTTTCCGTAATTGGGAAGATCTTGAGTCAGAAACATACAATTTTATATGAAGCATGGACTAAATGCAAGATACCAAGTTTGGATTTTTCCCTCCATTAGAGTATTCTGAGACTGAATGTTTGACCTTCTTTGGGAGCCTGAGGGGTACCTAGAAAGTCCAGGGTCAAAGCTAGGAAAGCACACACCAGGCATTCTACAAAGTGCCAAGCTATGAACCTTTATGGCAACCATCACTTTACAGGCTTTGCTTCAGGCTGGGTAAAAATGGACTCTAGATGTATGCCTGGGTAAATGTAGGAAGGTTTCACTGTGGATAGCTCAGAGATTTCAGGATCTGACAGGCAAGAGGTCTGGAAGTCACCTTAGTAAGTCAGGCTCCTGCAAGAGCTTCCCAGGAGGGGAGCTGCAGGCTTCTCCTGCAGTGAGCTCACAGAGAGTGTAAAGTCAAGCATTTGCAGAAGCTGGCATAAAGAAAACCACTGTCAGAAAGAGTATGTTAAGAATTAAGAGAAAGATAGTATTCCTTGGATTGTCTAAGTGTTTATACACAGTAATGCAGCTACCAGAAGGAAGCTGTTACTGGGGTTCACTAACTTTGTGGTTTCCTTGGAAGTCCACCAGGTCATCCTGACCTCGTGCACTTTGATGCTCCAAAGGCTGGAAGTTGAGCCCTTTGAGTTCCAGCCTCTCCATTGCTGCTGATTCAGAAAGTGTTTTAAATGGAAGGTTCAGCCAGCCATGCAAACTGCAGACATAAAAAGAATAAAAACACCTAAATTAAAGCAAATTAGATACAATCGTGCCATCACTTTCTACATAGGCCAACATCTGGTTGGGCCTTGGATTTGTGAGCACAATGAGGAACATTTAGAAAAGTGGAAATTGCATTATGTCTTCTGTTTCCTTTCTGGGGAAACGTGAAGCACAGTAGAGAGGGAAGGTCATGACTGCAGGGAACAGCACAGGATGTCTGAGAGGGAAAGGTGGGGCAGCCAGAGCTGCTGCAAAACAAGGATAGGCAAAGCAGCAGGAGAGTGTGGGGGTGAAAAATGGTAACTGGAAACCTTGCAATAGCTTAATCAGAATTATTTCACAGAAAAGGTCAAATAAAAGCTTCCCCCCCCCTCCAAAAAATTACTTCTTTGCTTCTGACTCTTTTTTAATCTCTTATTTTAATTTCATTGCCGGGGTTTTTCTTCACATTCTGGCAGTGTTCTGACTTTTTTGAACTGCCAGCCAGATAGACTGAGTGTTTCAAAAGCAGCATGTGCACATATTAGTCTGATGAAAATGCTGGACAGGCTGAGACTGATCCAAGATATATTTACTTAGCTGTGATCAGTTGATAACACCACTGTGCATTGTACTGTGCTTGTTACATTGCAGCACACCCCTCCCAGCTATAGTCATGCATCATTCCCTCTGTCCATAGAATTATTTCTCAGCCAGCCCTGTGCTGAGTCTTAAGCAGGGTAGAAGCAATGCCATCCCTCCAGCCCCTCTGTCTAGGGCAGCAGGGGGATCTCAGGCCTGTCATACACAGGCCAGGGAAGCAGTTTGGGAACCAGCTAGGGAACAAGGTCTCTTTCTGTGCTCTCCCTTTATGGTAGCAGCTTAGTTGGCCTTTCCAAGATGACCTACATGAAGCACCTTTTTCAGCACTACTGGCCAGGCAGCACCTCCAGCAGTGTGGCTGGGAGGAAAGCCTATGGTTTGGCATAAAGGAGGTTAAGTGTTACTACGTATTTCTCAAAAGGCAGATTGATGAAAAATCTGTCTGACAATAGCCCAAACCAGAACAAGCTGTAATTAAATATCCTTTTGGTTTGCAGTTTATATGATTTTTCTCTCTGGTTTTGCAAGTGTGCCACAGTTATGCTTCAGTGGCTCAGCAGCCTTTTAACAGGCTGTAGAAGGTACCCCAATGCTCAGGCACTGACAGTGCTAAAAGACAGAATGTACTATCCTTTAACCCTTTGGGAGATTACGTTGTTTAACAATACAGAGCCATCTCAAAGTGATGCCCTGTCCATAGGGAGCTGGGAGGAGGAAGGTTGGGAATTGGGATGCTGACCCAGTGACTTTTCATTGTACAGCTGCTACTGGAGATATTTTGGTGCTTGAGTTAATATCTTGCAAATATAACAAGGTAGAGAGGGAATGGCACAGGGGAAACCATTTGGGTGGAATTAAACATTAACAACACAAATAACAACCAAGTAGGAGCAAAATAAAGGAAACAGTGTCTGAGTACACTCTGTGCCCAGCTTTAACAGGCAGGCAGGATTTGTTTACAGGAACAATCACCTCTTTCCTCCTTGTGGTAAAACGTGCATTTAAAGGAAGTACTAGTCATAATTTTGTCTAAATACAACTTGAAAAGTAAAGCCTCAAAGGCAAGCCTGATCCATCTGAGGTGCTACTCTGTAAACCAATTGTTTAATTTAAAACATGAGGCAGCAGCCAGCTGACTCTTTAAGTGATTTTCAAACTGGATGGTCTATTCAGTCCATGCTAACCCGGGCTGTAAAACTCATTGGTGAGAAGGCTGCTTCTCCATCAGGTTTTGCCATGTGGTTCTAGATAAAAAGCTAAAATGCCCTGGACAGCAAAGCCAGTCTGAGGACCATTTATTGCATGTTTTTGTCCTTATGAAAATCAAGGGACAGATGTGGAGAGGTACAAAGCCCCCAAAATAGGTCTGCCTGCCCTGACAAAGGCAGGTTGAAGCATCATAGCATGGCTGGTCTTTGCTGCCAGTCCAGGTGAGCCAGGGTTTGCCAGATAGCCCAACACCTCTGCCCTCCAAATAACATCAAGTCTGATTTAAGAGTCCAAAGACTACTTTTTTCAAAACATCAGTGGCTGGATCAGAAGATCAAAGATAATTGATTTTTTTAGTTTTATTTTATCTCAGAGAATGAGTTTTTAAAAATCCTGTATCAGCTTTTTTTGGATGCCTGAAAGGGGAAAAAATTATAAAGGGTATTTATTAGTATTAGCAGTAGTATTCCAAAATGTATTGCATGCCTTATTATTAAAACGATTCTAGAGATGCAGTGCCAGCAAATCATAGATACAGAGACTTGGCAATAGTTTAATTGGAGAACTAAAAAAGTACTGGAAATTGGGAAAGATGATGAGATGGAAGAGATGAGCTGAACAGAGTGGAGACTGAGAATGGTACATCTTTCTTGCACTGCTACGTTAATACAGCGAGAACAGTGGAATACTGATCTTCACATGCTTCTAACAACTTCTTGCCAAACTCAGTCAGATTGCTGTAAAATCGCTGATGTGAGTGATTACAGGATGAAAATACCTTTATGCCAATAAAAATGCATCTCTGGTGCAGAGTTCTGTCACTTCTGCAGTGCTAGTGTCTCGATACAGTGCTACCAAGTGAGCTGAGCTTTGGAAAAAATGGTGGCTTCAATTCACTACTACTAGCTTTGACCTGTGTCCTCCAGTAGAGAATGTGACTCCAGGCACCACAAAAAGAAATCCAGGGCCCATAAACACGTAATGCATACAGGGAAAAACAACCCAAACTCCCCCATGCATTGATGGGGTCTAGGCTGACATTACCTCTCAGAAATGAGACTTGGTATTGTGGTAAATAGTGCCATAAAATCTTAGTTCCCAACTTTTTGACAGGCAGGAAAAAACCCAGATATAATACTGTGGATTATTTAATAAAAAAATAGAGAAGAAAACAGAAAATGTTATTGTGCTTCTGTGTTTGTTTTTCTGCTGAAGCTCTCAGAAAACAACAGGATCAGGAAAAATGCAAGGAGGGATGTCTGGGGTGATCAGAGGCTTGAAGTGGTCCCTGAACACAGAACAGCCAAGTAGGACTGGAGTCCTGCATGATGGGAATGAGTTGGCAGCCCAGCATGATGCTAAAGGTCTGTAACATCACGGGTAGTGCAGAAGAGGTATCTGGCTGAGATGAGCTGAGAGCTTGGAGGCTCGGGTGAAATTACTGGGCATTCAGTTCAGAACAGACCATAGGAAGAGTTCTTTAGGTGTGTAATTAAGCTGGGAAGCTCTCTGCCACATGAGGCTAAAATTTACATGAGCTCAGGATGAGTCTGGTCAGGTTTGCAGAGGAGAAATCCACTGAGTCATGCAGTTAAAAACAAACCAACCTGCCTGGGTCAGAAAGTTGCTGAGCTGTGAATCACAGAAGAAAGTTTTGTCCTTCCATTGCACTCTTCTCAAGGTGTCTTTTTGGCCACTTAGCCCCACTGTCTTCTCCAGTCTAGGGAAATATTTAGAGGGAGGCTAAAGGAAAACAGGAATCGAGAGAAAACATCTGCTTGTGAAGGACAACAGATGCAAAAGGCAGGGGTGTGAGGGTCACACAACCCAAAGCTGAAGAGTTGGGAGTGCAGGGACAGCCAGCAGAGCTCTGGGCAGCATCTGCTCCCTCCGAGGCACCCAGGAGGCAAGGAGTGCTGCCAGGTGGGCACGTGGGATGACATCCAAATGGAAAGTGTCCCCATGGCATCCTCGAAGAATGGTACCAGCAACTGGGGCTGTCCTAGCACACTGAGGAGGTTCAGGTGTTGAGGCATGAGTGCAAATATGAACAGGGGATGGCAACCCAGCCTCTGCAGGAAGGTTTTTGGGGAGGTTGAAGTAGCAATTGGATGCAAGGATATGGCTGGAGGTCTCTGGTGCAGCAAGGCCAGGCTGGTGGGCATCTGTCCCTCTGTGCCTCTCCTGCTTTGCCCTGACACATAAGTGAAGCCAGACCTGTTCATTCCCCCACGCTGAGGGCACCTCAGAGGCAGGAGAAGACCAGGGTGACATGCTGTGCTGCTGTGCAGCATCCCTGAGCTGCAGTCATGGGGGGAGTTTCTGGAACATACCTCAGTGTGGTAATCAGGGGCAGAGGGGACAAACTCAGGAGGGTCTTGGTGACAGTGTAATTCAAACATTTGTCATAACAGGCTGTGGGCTTTCTGGGAAAGCTGAATGAAAGGTTTTTTTCTTTTCTTTGCAGTTTTGTACTAGTAGAACAGGCTCTCTGGGAAAGTTTTATGCTCCACACCGTACCACGTGTGAAGTTAGGGCACAACCCCAGAAGGAATAACAGAACCAATGGACTGCAAAGTCCCTGCCATATAGCAGTGCAAGCCATGTATACCTGGCTCCCACATTTTGGCTGTGCTTTTAAAAATTGGTGCCTATTATGTAACCATTCTTCCTTGAGGAAACACTAAACTATTGAGCTGCAAGATTGTTAGGCCTCCAAGTTCCATTGTTCCCAAAGCAGGGACACTCCAGTATTGCTGAGGCCTTGGTGACACTAAGTAGAAGGCCCAGTCCCCTGCACAGGATTCTGCTGGGCTGGAGTTGTTATGCTCTGAAGGAATGAAATTTGTATTATTTGCAGCAAGATCTTGCTAAAAGCAGGTGGAAAGCTGCTTCTTTGAATATCTGAATTCTACCCTGACCAATGTCTATTGACATTGCTCCTAGTTTCACTGGGATTCTTTGTGAGTGGCCTGGACTGCAGGTCTCTGAACCAGAATGAGTTTACACTTTGCCTTACTATCTGTGAGTGGTATAGCCTTGTATATATTGTGTTATATGTCTTTAGGAGAGTCCATCTCCTGACATCCTCTCAAACAGATCCTTTTCAGCTCAAACACTTGATTCCTGGAACAGTTTCTTGTGCGTGGCACTGGATCTGATCTGAAGCCCATTGAGACAAGCGAGCACCTTTCCCCTGGTACTCAGCCAGGATGTAACCAGATTTAAATAGTGACCTACATCTTTTGTTCTGTATCTCAGATTCTCTTTGAGTAACCATCCATAGGTGGTCTAAATTTACCTCTGCAGTGTGAGAGCCAGAATCCACAAGCAGCGGTGGGTCTAGCCATTGAAACTGCTTATTGTCCTGATTTCAGAACTGTGAGCAAGACTTGTACTTACTAGTTTTGTCAGCAAAGCTAAGCTGGTGACTTAATTTTTGTGTTAAAGTGTCTCCTGAATCAAGCTGCTTCCTCATATAGCAGTTTCTTGCAAGGTAGTGACAGTGTTTCCAGAGAGAGTAGAATGGGAAAGCTGGAGGTCTCTTGGCCACATCTTCCAAAACCATCAGACTTTATTTTTGTTAGACACAAACTATTGGGGATGTGGAGCGGGTGGGGAGGTATTTCTCAGTTACTCAGGGTGGCTAATACCACAGCACCTGATCACATAAGTGTTTTGAGCTACTGGTTTTATGGCCAGGTTCTTGCTGGGTTTGTAAATAAGGTCTTTATATAGTCTGGAAAATATTAACAGGTTTACCCTCCCTTCACTCACTGCTACATTACAGCAAACAGCCAGTTAGTTTCCTAACTGGTTAGTTTATTTTAGTAAGATGGCAAATTGTCAGTGTTTACATATAGAACCACAGAATGTTAGGGGTTGGAAGGGACCTAGAAAGATCATCTAGTCCAACCCCCCTGCCAGAGCAGGGTCACCTAGA